>SZWC01001843.1:126654-137858 GCA_023375785.1 Penium margaritaceum | reverse complement strand
TATGTTTCTGACCACTGTGTTTCTGACCACTGGGTTTCTGACCAGTGTGTTTCTGACCACTATGTTTCTGACCAGTGTGTTTCTGACCAGTGTGTTTCTGACCAGTGGGTTTTTTACCACTGTGTTTCTGACCAGTGTCCTTCTGACCGCTCTGTTTCTGACCACTGTGTATCTGACCACTGTCTATATGACCACTGCTTTTCTGACCACTGTGTTTCCGACCACTGTGTTTCTGACCACTCTGTTTCTGACCAGTGTATTTCTGACCACTGTATTTCTGACCAGTGGGTTTCCGACCACTGTGTTTCTGACCACTGTGTTTCTGGCATGTGGGTTAATGACCACTGTGTTTCTAACCTTTGTGTTTCTGACCGGTGTGTTTATGACCACTGTGTTTCGGACCAGTGTGTTTCTGACCACTGTGTTTCTAACCTTTGTGTTTCTGACCGGTGTGTTTATGACCACTGTGTTTCGGACCAGTGTGTTTCTGACCACTGTGTTTATGACCCTGTGTTTCTGACCACTGTGTATCTTACCACTGTGTTTCAGACCACCGTGTTTCTGACCACTATGTTTCTGACCACTGTGTTTCTGACCACTGTGTTTCTGACCACTGTGTTTATGACCACTGTGTTTATGACCACTGTGTTTCCGAGCACCGTGTTTCTGACCACAGTGTGCCTGACCACTGTGTTTCTGACCACTGTGTTTCTGAGCACTGTGTTTCTGACCACTGTGTTTCTGACCACTGTATTTCTGACCACTGTGTTTCTGACCACTGTGTTTATGACCACTGTGTTTCCGAGCACCGTGTTTCTGACCACAGTGTGCCTGACCACTGTGTTTCTGACCACTGTGTTTCTGAGCACTGTGTTTCTGACCACTGTGTTTCTGACCACTGTATTTCTGACCACTGTGTTTCTGACCACTGTGTTTATGACCACTGTGTTTCCGAGCACCGTGTTTCTGACCACAGTGTGCCTGACCACTGTGTTTCTGACCACTGTGTTTCTGAGCACTGTGTTTCTGACCACTGTGTTTCTGACCACTGTATTTCTGACCACTGTGTTTCTGACCACTGTGTTTATGACCACTGTGTTTCCGAGCACCGTGTTTCTGACCACAGTGTGCCTGACCACTGTGTTTCTGACCACTGTGTTTCTGAGCACTGTGTTTCTGACCACTGTGTTTCTGACCACTGTTTTTCTGACCACTGTATTTCTGACCACTGTGCTTCTGACCACTGTGTTTCTGACCACTGTGTTTCTGACAACTGTGTTTCTGACCACTGTGTTTCTGAGCACTGTGTTTCTGCTAAGTGTGTTTCTGACCACTGTGTTTCCAAGAAGTGTGTTTCTGACCATTGTTTTTCTGACTACTGCGTTTCTGACCACAGTATTTCTGACCAGTGTGTTTCTGACCTGTGCGTTTCTGACCACTGTGTTTCTGACCAATGTGTTTTTGACCACTGTGTTTCTGACCACCGTGTGTCTGACCAGTGTCTTTCTGACCACTGTGTTTCTGACCAGTGTGTTTCTGACCACCGTCTTTCTGGCCAGTGTGTTTCTGACCACCGTGTTTCTGACCACTGTCTTTCTGACCACTGCGTTTCTGACCACTGTGTTTATGACCCTGTGTTTCTGACCACTGTATATCTGACCACTGTGCTTCTGACCACTGTGTTTCTAGCCACTGTGTTTCTGACCACTGCCTTTCTGACCACTGTGTTTGTGACCACTGTGTTTCTGACCATTGTGTTTCTGACTACTGCGTTTCTGACCACAGTGTTTCTGACCTGTGCGTTTCTGACCACCGTGTTTCTGACCACTGTCTTTCTGACCACTGCGTTTCTGACCACTGTGTTTATGACCCTGTGTTTCTGACCACTGTATATCTGACCACTGTGCTTCTGACCACTGTGTTTCTAGCCACTGTGTTTCTGACCACTGCCTTTCTGACCACTGTGTTTGTGACCACTGTGTTTCTGACCATTGTGTTTCTGACTACTGCGTTTCTGACCACAGTGTTTCTGACCTGTGCGTTTCTGACCACCGTGTTTCTGACCACTGTCTTTCTGACCACTGCGTTTCTGACCACTGTGTTTATGACCCTGTGTTTCTGACCACTGTATATCTGACCACTGTGCTTCTGACCACTGTGTTTCTAGCCACTGTGTTTCTGACCACTGCCTTTCTGACCACTGTGTTTGTGACCACTGTGTTTCTGACCATTGTGTTTCTGACTACTGCGTTTCTGACCACAGTGTTTCTGACCTGTGCGTTTCTGACCACCGTGTTTCTGACCACTGTCTTTCTGACCACTGCGTTTCTGACCACTGTGTTTATGACCCTGTGTTTCTGACCACTGTATATCTGACCACTGTGCTTCTGACCACTGTGTTTCTAGCCACTGTGTTTCTGACCACTGCCTTTCTGACCACTGTGTTTGTGACCACTGTGTTTCTGACCATTGTGTTTCTGACTACTGCGTTTCTGACCACAGTGTTTCTGACCTGTGCGTTTCTGACCACCGTGTTTCTGACCACTGTCTTTCTGACCACTGCGTTTCTGACCACTGTGTTTATGACCCTGTGTTTCTGACCACTGTATATCTGACCACTGTGCTTCTGACCACTGTGTTTCTAGCCACTGTGTTTCTGACCACTGCCTTTCTGACCACTGTGTTTGTGACCACTGTGTTTCTGACCATTGTGTTTCTGACTACTGCGTTTCTGACCACAGTGTTTCTGACCTGTGCGTTTCTGACCACCGTGTTTCTGACCACTGTCTTTCTGACCACTGCGTTTCTGACCACTGTGTTTATGACCCTGTGTTTCTGACCACTGTATATCTGACCACTGTGCTTCTGACCACTGTGTTTCTAGCCACTGTGTTTCTGACCACTGCCTTTCTGACCACTGTGTTTGTGACCACTGTGTTTCTGACCATTGTGTTTCTGACTACTGCGTTTCTGACCACAGTGTTTCTGACCTGTGCGTTTCTGACCACCGTGTTTCTGACCACTGTCTTTCTGACCACTGCGTTTCTGACCACTGTGTTTATGACCCTGTGTTTCTGACCACTGTATATCTGACCACTGTGCTTCTGACCACTGTGTTTCTAGCCACTGTGTTTCTGACCACTGCCTTTCTGACCACTGTGTTTGTGACCACTGTGTTTCTGACCATTGTGTTTCTGACTACTGCGTTTCTGACCACAGTGTTTCTGACCTGTGCGTTTCTGACCACCGTGTTTCTGACCACTGTCTTTCTGACCACTGCGTTTCTGACCACTGTGTTTATGACCCTGTGTTTCTGACCACTGTATATCTGACCACTGTGCTTCTGACCACTGTGTTTCTAGCCACTGTGTTTCTGACCACTGCCTTTCTGACCACTGTGTTTGTGACCACTGTGTTTCTGACCATTGTGTTTCTGACTACTGCGTTTCTGACCACAGTGTTTCTGACCTGTGCGTTTCTGACCACCGTGTTTCTGACCACTGTCTTTCTGACCACTGCGTTTCTGACCACTGTGTTTATGACCCTGTGTTTCTGACCACTGTATATCTGACCACTGTGCTTCTGACCACTGTGTTTCTAGCCACTGTGTTTCTGACCACTGCCTTTCTGACCACTGTGTTTGTGACCACTGTGTTTCTGACCATTGTGTTTCTGACTACTGCGTTTCTGACCACAGTGTTTCTGACCTGTGCGTTTCTGACCACCGTGTTTCTGACCACTGTCTTTCTGACCACTGCGTTTCTGACCACTGTGTTTATGACCCTGTGTTTCTGACCACTGTATATCTGACCACTGTGCTTCTGACCACTGTGTTTCTAGCCACTGTGTTTCTGACCACTGCCTTTCTGACCACTGTGTTTGTGACCACTGTGTTTCTGACCATTGTGTTTCTGACTACTGCGTTTCTGACCACAGTGTTTCTGACCTGTGCGTTTCTGACCACCGTGTTTCTGACCACTGTCTTTCTGACCACTGCGTTTCTGACCACTGTGTTTATGACCCTGTGTTTCTGACCACTGTATATCTGACCACTGTGCTTCTGACCACTGTGTTTCTAGCCACTGTGTTTCTGACCACTGCCTTTCTGACCACTGTGTTTGTGACCACTGTGTTTCTGACCATTGTGTTTCTGACTACTGCGTTTCTGACCACAGTGTTTCTGACCTGTGCGTTTCTGACCACCGTGTTTCTGACCACTGTCTTTCTGACCACTGCGTTTCTGACCACTGTGTTTATGACCCTGTGTTTCTGACCACTGTATATCTGACCACTGTGCTTCTGACCACTGTGTTTCTAGCCACTGTGTTTCTGACCACTGCCTTTCTGACCACTGTGTTTGTGACCACTGTGTTTCTGACCATTGTGTTTCTGACTACTGCGTTTCTGACCACAGTGTTTCTGACCTGTGCGTTTCTGACCACCGTGTTTCTGACCACTGTCTTTCTGACCACTGCGTTTCTGACCACTGTGTTTATGACCCTGTGTTTCTGACCACTGTATATCTGACCACTGTGCTTCTGACCACTGTGTTTCTAGCCACTGTGTTTCTGACCACTGCCTTTCTGACCACTGTGTTTGTGACCACTGTGTTTCTGACCATTGTGTTTCTGACTACTGCGTTTCTGACCACAGTGTTTCTGACCTGTGCGTTTCTGACCACCGTGTTTCTGACCACTGTCTTTCTGACCACTGCGTTTCTGACCACTGTGTTTATGACCCTGTGTTTCTGACCACTGTATATCTGACCACTGTGCTTCTGACCACTGTGTTTCTAGCCACTGTGTTTCTGACCACTGCCTTTCTGACCACTGTGTTTGTGACCACTGTGTTTCTGACCATTGTGTTTCTGACTACTGCGTTTCTGACCACAGTGTTTCTGACCTGTGCGTTTCTGACCACCGTGTTTCTGACCACCCTCTTTCTTACCACTGTGTTTATAACCACTGTGTTTCTGACCACTGTGTTTCTGACCACTGGGTTTCTGACCAGTGTGTTTCTGACCACTGTGTTTCTGACGAGTGTGTTTCTGACCAGTGTGTTTCTGACCAGTGTGTTTCTGACCAGTGGGTTTTTTACCACTGTGTTTCTGACCAGTGTCCTTCTGACCGCTCTCTTTCTGACCACTGTGTATCTGACCACTGTCTATATGACCACTGCTTTTCTGACCACTGTGTTTCCGACCACTGTGTTTCTGACCACTCTGTTTCTGACCAGTGTATTTCTGACCACTGTGTTTCTGAAAAGTGGGTTTCCGACCACTGTGTTTCTGACCACTGTGTTTCTGGCATGTGGGTTAATGACCACTGTGTTTCTAACCTTTGTGTTTCTGACCGGTGTGTTTATGACCACTGTGTTTCGGACCAGTGTGTTTCTGACCACTGGGTTTATGACCCTGTGTATCTGACCATTGTGTATCTTACCACTGTGTTTCAGACCACTGTGTTTCTGACCACTATGTTTCTGACCACTGTGTTTCTGACCACTGTGTTTCTGACCACTGTGTTTATGACCACTGTGTTTATGATCACTGTGTTTCCGAGCACCGTGTTTCTGACCACAGTGTGCCTGACCACTGTGTTTCTGACCACTGTGTTTCTGACTACTGTGTTTCTGACCACTGTATTTCTGACCAGTGTGTTTCTGACCTGTGCATTTCTGACCACCGTGTTTCTGACCACTGTGTTTCTGACCACTGTGCTTCTGACCACTGTGTTTATGACCACTGTGTTTATGATCACTGTGTTTCCGAGCACCGTGTTTCTGACCACAGTGTGCCTGACCACTGTGTTTCTGACCACTGTGTTTCTGAGCACTGTGTTTCTGCTAACTGTGTTTCTGACCACTGTGTTTCTAATAAGTGTGTTTCTGACCATTGTGTTTCTGACTACTGTGTTTCTGACCACAGTATTTCTGACCAGTGTGTTTCTGACCTGTGCATTTCTGACCACCGTGTTTCTGACCACTGTGTTTCTGACCACTGTGCTTCTGACCACTGTGTTTATGACCACTGTGTTTATGATCACTGTGTTTCCGAGCACCGTGTTTCTGACCACAGTGTGCCTGACCACTGTGTTTCTGACCACTGTGTTTCTGAGCACTGTGTTTCTGCTAACTGTGTTTCTGACCACTGTGTTTCTAATAAGTGTGTTTCTGACCATTGTGTTTCTGACTACTGTGTTTCTGACCACAGTATTTCTGACCAGTGTGTTTCTGACCTGTGCATTTCTGACCACCGTGTTTCTGACCACTGTGTTTCTGACCACTGTGTTTCTGAGCACTGTGTTTCTGCTAACTGTGTTTCTGACCACTGTGTTTCCAATAAGTGTGTTTCTGACCATTGTGTTTCTGACTACTGTGTTTCTGACCACAGTATTTCTGACCAGTGTGTTTCTGACCTGTGCATTTCTGACCACCGTGTTTCTGACCAATGTGTTTTTGACCACTGTGTTTCTGACCACCGTGTGTCTGGCAAGTGTCTTTCTGACCACTGTGTTTCTGACCAGTGTGTTTCTGACCACCGTCTTTCTGGCCAGTGTGTCATCTACCACTGTGTTTATGACCACTGTGTTTCTGACCACTGTGTATTTTACCACTGTGTTTCTGACCACTATGTTTCTGACCACCGTGTTACTGACCACCGTGTGTCTGACCAGTGTCTTTCTGACCACTGTGTTTCTGACCAGTGTGTTTCTGACCACCGTCTTTCTGGCCAGTGTGTTATCTACCACTGTGTTTTTGACCACTGTGTTTCTGACCACTGTGTTTCTGAACACTGTGTTTCTGACCACCGTGTTTCTGGCCACCCTCTTTCTTACCACTGTGTTTATAACCACTGTGTTTCTGACCACTGTGTTTCTGACCACTGTGTTTCTGAACACTGTGTTTCTGACCACCGTGTTTCTGGCCACCCTCTTTCTTACCACTGTGTTTATAACCACTGTGTTTCTGACCACTGTGTTTCTGACCACTGGGTTTCTGCCCAGTGTGTTTCTGACCACTGTGTTTCTGACCAGTGTGTTTCTGACCAGTGTGTTTCTGACCAGTGTGTTTCTGACCAGTGGGTTTTTTACCACTGTGTTTCTGACCAGTGTCCTTCTGACCGCTCTGTTTCTGACCACTGTGTATCTGACCACTGTCTATATGACCACTGCTTTTCTGACCACTGTGTTTCCGACCACTGTGTTTCTGACCACTCTGTTTCTGACCAGTGTATTTCTGACCACTGTGTTTCTGACCAGTGGGTTTCCGACCACTGTGTTTCTGACCACTGTGTTTCTGGCATGTGTGTTAATGACCACTGTGTTTCTAACCTTTGTGTTTCTGACCGGTGTGTTCATGAGCACTGTGTTTCGGACCAGTGTTTTTCTGACCACTGTGTTTATGACCCTGTGTTTCTGACCACTGTGTATTCTACCACTGTGTTTCTGACCACTGTGATTGACCACTATGTTTCTGACCACCGTGTTACTGACCACTGTGTTTCTGACCACTGTCTTTCTGACCAGTGTGTTTCTCACCAGTGTGTTTCTGACCAGTGTGTTTCTTACCAATGTGTTTCTGACCAGTATGTTTCTGACCACTGTGTTTCTGATCACTGTGTTTCTGACCACTGTGTTTATGACCACTGTGTTTCTGACCACTGTGTTTCTGACCACTGTGTTTCTGACCACTGTGTTTTTTACCACTGTGTTTCTGACCACTATGTTTCTGACCACTGTGTTTCTGACCACTGTGTTGCTGACCACTGTGTTTCTGACCACTGTGTTTCTGACCACTGTGTTTCTCACCACTGTGTTTCTGACCACTGTGTTTCTGACCACTGTGTTTCTGACCACTGTATATCTGACCACTGTGCTTCTGACCACTGTGTTTCTGACCACTGTGTTTCTGACCACTGTGTTTCTGACCACTGTGTTTCTGAGCACTGTGTTTCTGCTAACTGTGTTTCTGACCACGGTGTTTCCAAGAAGTGTGTTTCTGACCATTGTGTTTCCGACTACTGTGTTTCTGACCACAGTATTTCTGACCAGTGTGTTTCTGACCTGTGCGTTTCTGACCACCGTGTTTCTGACCAATGTGTTTTTGACCACTGTGTTTCTGACCACCGTGTGTCTGACCAGTGTCTTTCTGACCACTGTGTTTCTGACCAGTGTGTTTCTGACCTGTGCGTTTCTGACCACCGTGTTTCTGACCAATGTGTTTTTGACCACTGTGTTTCTGACCACCGTGTGTCTGACCAGTGTCTTTCTGACCACTGTGTTTCTGACCGGTGTGTTTCTGACCACCGTCTTTCTGGCCAGTGTGTTATTTACCACTGTGTTTATGACCACTGTGTTTCTGACCACTGTGTTTCTGAACACTGTGTTTCTGACCACCGTGTTTCTGACCACCCTCTTTCTTACCACTGTGTTTATAACCACTGTGTTTCTGACCACTGTGTTTCTGAACACTGTGTTTCTGACCACCGTGTTTCTGACCACCCTCTTTCTTACCACTGTGTTTATAACCACTGTGTTTCTGACCACTGTGTTTCTGACCACTGGGTTTCTGACCAGTGTGTTTCTGACCATTGTGTTTCTGACCAGTGTCTTTCTGACCAGTGTGTTTCTGACCAGTGTGTTTCTGACCACTGTGTTTCTAACCTTTGTGTTTCTGACCGGTGTGTTTATGACCACTGTGTTTCGGACCAGTGTTTTTCTGACCACTGTGTTTCTGACCCTGTGTTTCTGACCACTGTGCTTGACCACTATGTTTCTGACCACCGTGTTACTGACCACTGTGTTTCTGACCACTGTGTTTCTGACCAGTGTGTTTCTCACCAGTGTGTTTCTGACCAGTGTGTTTCTTACCAATGTGTTTCTGACCAGTGTGTTTCTGACCACTGTGTTTCTGACCACCGTGTGTCTGACCAGTGTCTTTCTGACCACTGTGTTTCTGACCAGTGTGTTTCTCACCAGTGTGTTTCTGACCACTGTGTTTCTGACCACCGTGTGTCTGACCAGTGTCTTTCTGACCACTGTGTTTCTGACCAGTGTGTTTCTCACCAGTGTGTTTCTGACCACTGTGTTTCTGACCACCGTGTGTCTGACCAGTGTCTTTCTGACCACTGTGTTTCTGACCAGTGTGTTTCTCACCAGTGTGTTTCTGACCACTGTGTTTCTGACCACCGTGTGTCTGACCAGTGTCTTTCTGACCACTGTGTTTCTGACCAGTGTGTTTCTCACCAGTGTGTTTCTGACCACTGTGTTTCTGACCACCGTGTGTCTGACCAGTGTCTTTCTGACCACTGTGTTTCTGACCAGTGTGTTTCTCACCAGTGTGTTTCTGACCACTGTGTTTCTGACCACCGTGTGTCTGACCAGTGTCTTTCTGACCACTGTGTTTCTGACCAGTGTGTTTCTCACCAGTGTGTTTCTGACCACTGTGTTTCTGACCACCGTGTGTCTGACCAGTGTCTTTCTGACCACTGTGTTTCTGACCAGTGTGTTTCTCACCAGTGTGTTTCTGACCACTGTGTTTCTGACCACTGTGTTTCTGACCAGTGTGTTTCTGACCACTGTGTTTCTGACCAGTGTGTTTCTGACCAGTTTGTTTCTGACCAGTGTGTTTCTGACCAGTGTGTTTTTTACCACTGTGTTTCTGACCAGTCCTTCTGACCACTCTGTTTCTGACCACTGTGTATCTGACCACTGTCTATATGACCACTGCTTTTCTGACCACTGTGTTTCCGACCTCTGTGTTTCTGACCACTGTGTTTCTGACCAGTGTATTTCTGACCTATGTGTTTCTGACCAGTGGGTCTCTGACCACTGTGTTTCTGACCACTATGTTTCTGGCCAGTGTGTTTACGACCACTGCGTTTCTGACCACTGTGTTTCTGACCGGTCTGTTTATGACCACTATGTTTCGGACCAGTGTGTTTCTGACCACTGTGTTTCTGACCCTGTGTTTCTGACCACTGTGTTTCTGACCACTGTGTTTCTAACCACTGTGTTTCTGACCACTGTGTTTCTGACCATTGTGTTTCTGACCACTGTGTTTTTGACCACTGTGTTTCTGACCACCGTGTTTCTGACCAATGTGTTTTTGACCACTGTGTTTCTGACCACCGTGTTTCTGACCAGTGTCTTTCTGACCACTGTGTTTCTGACCAGTGTGTTTCTGACCACCGTGTTTCTGACCAATGTGTTTTTGACCACTGTGTTTCTGACCACCGTGTTTCTGACCAGTGTCTTTCTGACCACTGTGTTTCTGACCAGTGTGTTTCTGACCACCGTGTTTCTGGCCAGTGTGTTCTTTATCACTGTGTTCCTGACCACTGTGTTTCTGACCAGTGTGTTTCTGACCACTGTTTTTCTGACCACTGTGTTTCTGACCACTATGTTTCTGACCACCGTGTTTCTGACCACCGTGTTTATTACCAGTGTGTTTCTGACCACTGTGTTTATGACCACTGTGTTTCTGACCACTGTGTTTCTGACCAGCGTGTTTCTGACCACCGTGCTTCTGACCAGTGTGTTTCCGACCAGTGTGTTTCTGACCAGTGCGTTTATGACGGCTGTGTTTGTGACCACTTTGTTTCTGACTACTATGTTTCGGACCACTATAGTTCTGACCACTGTGTTTCTGACCACTGTCTTTCTGACCACTGTTTTTCTGACCAATGCGTTTCCGACCACTGTGTTCCTGACCACTGTGTTTCTGACCACTGTGTCTCTGACCGGTGTGTTTCTGATAAGTGTGTTTCTGACCATTGTGTTTTTGACCACTGTGTTTCTGACCACATTATTTCTGACCAATGTGTTTCTGACCAGTGCGTTTCCGACCACTGTGTTTCTGACCACTGTGTTTCTGACCACTGTGTTTCTGACCACTGTGTTTCTGACCATTGTGTTTCTGACCGGTGTGTTTCTGACCACAATGTTTCTGACCACTATGTTTCTGACAAGTGTGTTTCTGACCAGTGTGTTCTTTAGAAGTGTGTTTCAAACCATTGTGTTTCTGACCACTGTGTTTCTGACGGGTGTGTTTCTGACCAGGGTATTTCTGACCAGTGTGTTTCTGACCAGTGTGTTTCTGACCGTTGTGTTTCTGACCTGTGTGTTTCTGACCACTGTGTTTTTGACCACTGTGTTTCTGACCACTGTGTTTCTAACCACGGTGTTTCTGACCAGTGTGTTTCT
>SZWC01001843.1:115478-126455 GCA_023375785.1 Penium margaritaceum | reverse complement strand
ACCACTGTGTTTCTGACCACTGTGTTTCTGACCACTGTGTTTCTGACCACTGTGTTTCTGACCACTGTGTTTCTGACCACTGTGTTTCTGACCAGTGTGTTTCTGACCACTGTGTTTCTGAACACTGTGTTTCTGACCACTGTGTTTCTGACCACTGTGTTTCCAACCAGTGTGTTTCTGACCACTGTGTTTCTTACCACTGTGTTTCTGACAAGTGTGTTATGACCAGTGTGTTTCTGACCAGTGTGTGTCTGACCAGTGTGTTTTTGACCACTGTGTTTCTAACCAGTGTGTTTCTGACCGGTGAGTTTCTGAGCATTGTGTTTCTGGCCAGTGTGTCTCTGACCACTGTGTTTGTGACCACTCCGTTTCTGACCACTGTGTTTCTGACCACTGTTTCTCTGACCACCGTTTTTCTGAACAGTGTGTTTCTGACCACTGTGTTTCTGACCAGTGTGTTTCTGACTGTTGCGCTTCTGACAACCGAGTTTCTGACCACTGTGTTTCTGACCAGTGTGTTTCTGACCACTGTGGTTTTGACCGGTGTGTATCTGACCATTGTGTTTCTGATCACTGTGTCTCCGACCAGTGTGTTTTTTACCACTGTGTTTCCAACCACTGTGTTTCTGACCAGTGTGTTTCTGACCACTACAATGCTGACAACTGTGCCTCTGACCAGCGTGTTTCTGACCACTGTGCTTCCTACCACTGTGTTTCTGACCACTGTGTTTCTCACCAGTGTGTGTGTGCCCAGTGTGTTTCTGACCACTGTGTTTCTGACCACTGTGTTTCTGACCAGTATACTTCTGACCACTGTGCTTCTGACCACTGTGTTTCTCACCAGTGTGTGTGTGCCCAGTGTGTTTCTGACCACTGTGTTTCTGACCACTGTGTTTCTGACCAGTATACTTCTGACCACTGTGCTTCTGACCATTGTGTCTCTGACCATTGTGTTTCTGACCACATTGCTTCTGACTAGTGTGTTTCTGACCAGTGTGTTTCTGACCACTGTGTTTCTGACCACTGTGTTTCTGACCACTGTCATTCTGACCACTGTGTTTCTGACCACTGTGTTTCTGACCACTGTGTTTATGACCACTGTGTTTCCAGCCACTGTGTTTATGACCACTGTGTTTCTGACCACTGTGTTTCTGACCAGTGTGCTTCTAACCAGTGTATTTCTGACCATTGTGTTTATGACCAGTGTGTTTCTGACCACCGTGTTTTTGACTACTGTGTTTTTGCCCACTCAGTTTCTGACCAGTGTGTTTCTGACAAGTGTGTTTCTGACAACCGTGTTTCTGACCGCTGTGTCTATGACCACTGCGTTTCTGACCACTGTGTTTATGACCACTGTGGTTTTGACTAGTGTGTATCTGACCACAGTGTTTCTGACCACTGTGTTTCCAACCAGTGTGTTTCTGACCACTGTGTTTCTGACCAGTGTGTGCCTGCCCAGTGTGTTTGTGACCACTGTGTTTCTGACCACTGCGTTTCTGACTAGTGTATTCCTGACCACCGTGTTTCTGACCAGTGGGTTTCTGACCATTGTGTTTCTGACCATTGTGTTTGTGACCGGTGTGTTTATGACCACTGTGTTTCGGACCAGTGTGTTTCTTACCACTGTGTTATGACCTTGTGTTTCGAACCACTGTGTATCTTACCACTGTGTTTCTGACCACTGTGTTTCTGACCACTGTGTTTCTGACCACTGTGTTACTCACCACTGTGTTTCTGACCACTGTGTTTCTGACCAATGTGTTTTTGAGCAGTGTGTGTTTGACCAGTGTGTTTCTGACCAGTGTGTTTCTGACCAATATGTTTCTGACAACTGTGTTTCTGACCACTGTGTTTCTGACCACTGTGTTTATGACCGCTGTGTTTGTGACCACCGTGTTTCTGACCACTGTGTTTCTGACGACAGTGTGTCTGACCAATGTGTCTCTGACCACTGTGTTTCTGACCACTGTGTTTTTGACCACTGTGTTGCTGACCACTGTCCTTATGACCAGTGAGTTCTGACCACTGTGTTTCTGACCAATGTGGTTCTGACCAGTGTGTTTCTGACCAGTGTGTTTCTGACCACTGCGTTTCTGACCACTGTGTTTTTGACCAGTGCATTTTTGACCACCGTGTTTCTGACCACTGTGTTTATGACCAGTGTGTCTCTGACCACTTTGTTTCTGACTGCTTTTTTTCTGACCACCGTGTTTCTGATCACTGTGTTTCTGACCGATGTACTTCTGACCACTTTGTTTCTGACCTGTGTGTTTCTGACGTCTGTGTGTCCGACCAGTGTGTTTCTGAACACTGTGTTTCTGACCACTGTGTTTCTGACCACTGTGGTTCTGACCATTGTGTTTCTAACCAGTGTGTTTTTGACCACTGTGTCTCTGACCAAGGTGTTTCTGACGGCTGTATTTCTGACCACTATGTTTCTGACCACCGTGCGTCTGACCACTGTTTTTCTGACCACTGTGTCTCTGACCACTGTGTTTCTGACCACTGTGTTTCTGACCACTGTGCTTTTGATCACTGTGTTCCTAAGCACTGTGTTTCTGACCATTGTGGTTCTGACCAGTGTGTTTCTAAGAAGTGTGTTTCTGACCATAGTGTTTCTGACCACTGTGTTTCTGACCACAGTATTTCTGACCAGTGTGTTTGTGACCTGTGCGTTTCTGACCACCGTGTTTCTGACCATTGTGTTTCTGACCACTGTGTTTCTGACCACCGTGTTTCTGACCAGTGTCTTTCTGACCACTGTGTTTCTGACCAGTGTGTTTTTGGCCACCGTGTT
Source organism: Penium margaritaceum (assembly GCA_023375785.1). Lineage (NCBI taxonomy): Eukaryota > Viridiplantae > Streptophyta > Zygnematophyceae > Desmidiales > Peniaceae > Penium > Penium margaritaceum. The sequence continues at coordinate 123,658 of SZWC01001843.1, read as the reverse complement.
TCTGGCCAGTGTGTTATTTATCACTGTGTTTCTGACCAGTGTGTTTCTGACCAGTGTGTTTCTGACCACTGTGTTTCTGACCACTGTGTTTCTGACCACTGTGTTTCTGACCACCGTGTTTCTGACCACCGTGTGTCTTACCACAGTGTTTACGACCACTATGTTTCTGACCACTGTGTTTCTGACCACTGTGTTTCTGACCAGTGTGTTTCTGACCACTGTGTTTCTGACCAGTGTGTTTCTGACCAGTGTGTTTCTGGCCAGTGTATTTCTGACCAGTGTATTTTTTACCACTGGGTTTCTGACCAGTGTGTTTCAGACCAGTGTGTTTCTGGCCAGTGTGTTTCTGACCGGTGTGTTTATGACTACTGTGTTTCGGACCAGTGTGTTTCTGACCACTGTGTTTATGACCCTGTGTTTGTGACCACTGTGTATCTTACCACTGTGTTTCTGACCACTGTGTTTATGACCACTGTGTTTCTAACCACCGTGTTACTGACCATTGTGTTTCTGCCCACTGTGTTTCTGACCAGTTTGTTTCTTACCAGTGTGTTTCTGACCAGTGTGTTTCTGACCAGTGTGTTTATGACCACTATGTTTCTGACCACTGTGTTTCTGACCACTGTGTTTCTGACCACTGTGTTTATGACCACTGTGTTTGTGACCACTGTGTTTCTGAGCACCGTGTTTCTGACCCCAGTGTTCCTGACCAATGTGTTTCTGACCACTGTGTTTCTGACCACTGTGTTTCTGACCACTGTGTTTCTGACCACTGTGTTTCTGACCACTGTGTTTCTGACCACTGTGTTTCTGACCACTGTGTTTCTGACCACTGTGTTTCTGACCACTGTGTTTCTGACCACTGTGTTTCTGACCACTGTGTTTCCGAGCACTTTGTTTCTGACCACTGTGTTTTTGACCACTGTGTTTCTAAGAAGTATGTTTCTGACCATTGTGTTTATGACCACTGTGTTTCTGACCACAGTGTTTCTGACCAGTGTGTTTCTGACCTGTGCGTTCCTGACCGCCGTGTTTCTGACCAATGTGTTTTTGACCACTGTGTTTCTGACCACCGTGTTTCTGACTAGTGTCTTTCTGACCACTGTGTTTCTGACCAGTGTGTTTCTGACCACGGTGTTTCTGACCACTGTGTTTCTTACCACAGTGTTTCTGACCACTGTGTTTCTGACCACGGTGCTTCTGACCACCGTGTTTATTACCAATGTGTTTGTGACAAGTGTGTTTCTGACCACTGTGTTTCTGACCACTGTGTTTCTGACCAGTGTGTTTCTGAACACTGTCTTTCTGAGCAGTGTGTTTCTGACCAGTGTGTCTCTGACCAGTGTGTTTCTGACGAGTGTGTTTTTTACCACTGTGTTTCTGACCAGTGTGCTTCTGACCACTCTGTTTCTGACCACTGTGTTTCTGACCACTGTCGTTGTGACCACTGCTTTTCTGACCACTGTGTTTCCGACCAATGTGTTTCTGACCACTGTGTTTATGACCACTGTGTTTCTGACTATGTGTTTCTGACAAGTGTGTTTCTGACCACTGTGTTTCTGACCAGTGGGTTTTGTGACTTCTGTGTTTCTGACCACTGTGTTTCTGACCAGTGTGTTTCTGACCACTGTGTTTCTGACCATTGTGTTTCTGACCACTGTGTTCCTGACCAGTGTGTTTCTGACCATTGTGTTTCTGACAAGTGTATTCTGACCAGTGTGTTTCTGACCAGAGTGTTTTTGGCCATTGTGTTTCTGACCAGTGTGTTTATGACCACAGTGTTTTTGACCACTGTGTTATTGACAACTATGTTTATGACTACTGTGTTTCTGACCAGTATGTTTCTGACCACTGTGTTTCTGACCATTGTGTTTCTGACCACTATGTTTCTGACCAGTGTATTTCTGACTAATGTGTTTCTGACCACCATGTTTCTGACCACTGTGTTTCTAACCACTGTGCTCCTGATTACTATGTTTCTGACCACTGTGGTTTTGACTGGTGTGTATCTGACCATTGTGTTTCTGACGACTGTGTTTCTGACCACTGTGTTTCTGACCAGTGTGTTTTTGACCACTGTAATGCTGACCACTGTGCCTATGACTTGTGTGTTTCTGACCACTATGTTTCTGACCAGTGTGCTTCTGACCACGGTGTTCCTGACCACTGTGTTTCTGACCTGTGTGTGTCTGCCCAGTTTGACTCTGACCACTGTATTTCTGACCACTGTGTTTCTGCCAAGTGTATTTCTGACCAACGTGTTTCTGACCAGTGTGTTTCTGACCACTGTGTTTCTGACCACTGTGTTTCTGACCACTGTGTTTCTGACCAGTGTGTTTCTGACCAGTGTGTTTCTGAACAGTGTGTGTCTGACCACTGTGTTTCTGACCAGTGTGTTTCTGACCACTGTGTTTATGAACCTGTATTTCTGACCACTGTGTTTCTTCCCACGGTGTTTCTGACCACTGTGTTTCTGACCACTGTGTTTCTGACCATTGTGTTCCTGACCATTGTGTTTCTGACCACTGGGTTCCTGTTCACTGTGTTTCTGACCACTGTGTTTTTGCCAACTGTGTTCTTGCCCACTATGTTTCTGACCACTGTGTTTCTGACCAGTGTGTTTCTGAGAAGTGTGTTTCTGACCATTGTGTTTGTGACCACTGTGTTTCTGACCAGAGCGTTTCTGACCAGTGTGTTTCTGACCAATTCGTTTGTGACCACTGTGTTTCTGACCGCTGTGTTTTTGACCACTGTGTTTCTGACAACCGTGTTTCTGACCAGTGTCTTTCTGACCACTGCGTTTCTGACCAGTAGGTTTCTGACCACCGTGTTTCTGGCCAGGGTGTTTCTTACCACCGTGTTTGTGAGCACTGTGTTTTCTGACCAGTGTGTTTCTGACCACTGTATTTCTGACCACTGTGTTTCTGACCACCGTGTTTCTGACCACTGTGTTTATGACCACCGTGTTTCTTACCACAGTGTTTCTGACCACTGTGTTTCTGACCACCGTGTTTCTGACCATGACGTTTCTGACCACTGTGTTTCTGACCACTGTGTTTCTGACGAGTGTGTTTCAGACAAGTGTGTTTTTTACCACTGTGTTTCTGACCAGTGTGCTTCTGACCACTCTGTTTCTCACCACTGTGTTTCTGACCACTGTGTTTTTGACCATTGCTTTTCTGACCACTGTGTTTCCGACCACTATGTTCTTGACCACTGTCTTTCTGACCACTGTGTTTCTGACGACTGTGTTTCTGACAGGTGTGTTTCTGACCACTGTGTTTCTGACCAGTGTGTTTCTGACCACTGTGTTTATGACCACAGTTGTTCTGACCAGTGTGTTTCTGACCAGTGTGTTTCTGACCAGTGTGTTTCTGACGACTGTGTTTCTGACCACTGTGTTTCTGACCACAGTGTTTCGGACCAATGTATTTCTGACCAGTGTGTTTCTGACGACTGTGTTTCTGACCACTGTGTTTCTGACCACAGTGTTTCGGACCAATGTATTTCTGACCAGTGTGTTTCTGACCAGTGTGTTTCCGACCATTGTGTTTCTGACCACTGTGGTTATGACAACAGTGTGTCTGACCAGGGTGTTTCTGACCAGTGTGTTTCTGACCAGTGTGTTTCTGACCAGTGTGTTCCTGACCAGCTTGTTTGTGACCACCGTGTTTATGATCACTGTGTTTCTGACCACTGTGTTTCTGACCACTGTGTTTCTGACCACTGTGAGTCTGTCCACCGTGTTCCTCACCACTGTGTTTCCGACCACTGTGTGTCTTACCATTGTGTTTCTGACCACTGTATTTCTGACCAGTGTGTTTCTGACCAGTGTGTTTCTGACAACTGTGTTTCCAACAACTGTGTGTCTGACCAATTTGTTTCTGACAATTGTGTTTCTGACCACTGTGTTTCTGACCACAGTGTTTCTGACCAGTGTGTTTCTGACCAGTGTGTTTCTGACCACTGTGTTTTTGACCCTGTGTTTCTGAACACTGTGTTTCTTACCACTGTGTTTCTTACCACTGTGTTTCTGACCAGTGTGTTTCTAACCAGTGTGTTTCTGACCACTGTGTTTTTGACCACTGGGTTTCTGACCACTGTGTTTCTGACCACTGTGTGTCTGACCACTGTGCTTCTGACCACTTAGTTTCTGACCACTGTGTTTACGACCACTGTGTTGCTGACCATTGTGTTTCTGACCAGTGTGTTTCTGACCACTGTGTTTCTGACCACTGTGTTTCTGACCACTTTGTTTCTGACCACTGTGTTTACGACCACTGTGTTGCTGACCATTGTGTTTCTGACCAGTGTGTTTCTGACCAGTGTGTTTCTGACCAGTGTGTTTCTGACCACTGTATTTCTGACCAGTGTGTTTCTGACCACTGTGTTTCTGACCAGAGTATTTATGACCACTCTGTCTTTGACCACTGTGTTTCTGAGCAGTGGGTTTCTGACCGCAGTGTTTCCGACCACTGTGTTCCTGTCCACTATGTTTATGACCAGTGTGTTTCTGACCACTATGTTTCTGACCACTGTGTTTCTGACCACTGTGTTTCTGACCGCTCTACTTCTGACCACTATGTTCCCGACTTGTGTGTTTCTGACCACTGTGTTTCTGACCAGTGTGTTTCTGACCACTGTGGTTCTGACCACTGTGTTCCTTACCATTGTGGTTCTGATCATTGTGTTTCTGACCACTGTGTTTCTGACCACTGTGTTTCTGGCCAGTGTGTTTCTGACCAGTGTGTTTCTGACCAGTGTGTTTCTGACCAGCGTGTTTATGATCACTGTGTTTCTGACCTCTTTGTTTCTGACCACTGTGATCCTGTCCACCGTGTTTCTGACCACTGTGTTTCTGACCACTGTGTGTCTTACCATTGTGTTTCTGACCACTGTATTTCTGACCAGTGTGTTTCTGACCAGTGTGTTTCCGACGACCGTGTTTCCGACAACTGTATTTCTGACCACTGTATTTCTGACAACTGTGTTTGTGACCACTGTATTTCTGACCATTGTGTTTCTGACCACTGTGTTTCTGACCACTGTGTTTCTGACCACTGTGTTTCTGACCAGTGTGTTTATCGGTGATGTGTTTCTGACCATTGTGTTTCTGACCACTGTGTTTCTGACCACAGTGTTTCTGACCAGTGTGTTTCTTACCAGTTCATTTCTGACCAGTGTGTTTCTGACCACTATGTTTCTGACCACCGTGTTTCTGACCATCGTGTTTCTGACCGGTGTCTTTCTGACCACTGTGTTTCTGACCATTGTATTTCTGACAACTATGTTTTTGACCACTGTGTTTCTGACCACTGTGTTTCTGACTAATGTGTTTCTGACCTCTGTGTTTCTGTTCACTGTGTTTCTGACCACTGTGTTTCTGACCTTTGTGTTTCTGACCACTGTGTTTCTGACCACTGTGTTTCTGCCCAGTGTGTTTCTGGGAGATGTGTTTCTGACCATTGTTTTTCTGACCACTGTGTTTCTGACCATAGTGTTTCTGACCAGTATGTTTCTTACCAGTGCGGTTCTGACCACTGTGTTTCTGACCACTGTGTTTATGACCACTGTGTGTCTGACCAATGTGTTTCTGACCAGTGAGTTTCTGACCACTGTGTTTCTGACCACCGTGTTTCTGACCACTGTGTTTATGACCACTGTGTTTCTGACCACTGTGTTTCTGACCACATTGTTTATGACCACTGTGTTTCTGACCACTGTGATTCTGACCACTGTGTTTCTGACCACTGTGTTTCTGACCAGTGTGTTTCTGACCAATGTGTTTCTGACCAGTGTGTTTATGACGACTGTGATTCTGACCACTGTGTTTCTGACCACTGTGTCTCTGACCACTGTGTTTCTGACCACTGTGTTTCTGGCCAGTGTGTTTCTGACCAGTGTGTTTCTGACGACTGTGTTTCTGACCACTGTGTTTCTGGCCAGTGTGTTTCTGACCAGTGTGTTTCTGACGACTGTGTTTCTGACCACTGTGTTTCTGGCCAGTGTGTTTCTGACCAGTGTGTTTCTGACGACTGTGTTTCTGACCACTGTGTTTCTGGCCAGTGTGTTTCTGACCAGTGTGTTTCTGACGACTGTGTTTCTGACCACTGTGTTTCTGGCCAGTGTGTTTCTGACCAGTGTGTTTCTGACCAATGTGTTTCTGACCAGTGTGTTTATGACGACTGTGATTCTGACCACCGTGTTTCTGACCACTGTGTTTCTGACCACTGTGTCTCTGACCACTGTGTTTCTGACCACTGTGTTTCCGAGCACTGTGTTTCTGACCACCGTGTTTCTGACCACTGTGTCTCTGACCGGTGCGTTTCTGAGAAGTGTGTTTCTGACCATTGTGTTTCTGACCACTGTGTTTCTGACCACAGTGTTTCTGACCACGGTGTTACTGACCACCGTGTTTCTGACCAGTGTGTTTCTGACCAGTGTGTTTCTGACCAATGTGTTTGTGACCAACGTGTTTCTGGCCAGCTTGTTTATTATCACTGTGTTTCTGACCACTGTGTTTCTGACCAGTGTCTTTCTGACCAGTGTGTTTCTGACCAGCGTGTTTCTGACCACTGTGTTTCTGACCAATGTGTTTCTGACCATTGTGTTTCTGACCACTGTGTTTCTGACCACTGTGTTTTGGACCACTGTGTTGCTGACCAGTGTGTTTCTGACCAGTGTGTTTCTGACCATTTTGTTTCTGACTAGTGTGTTTCTGACCACTGTGTTTCTGACCACTGTGTGTTTGACCACTGTGTTTCTGAACACTGTGTTTCTGACCAGCGTGTTTCTGACGACTGTGTTTCTGACTACTGTGTTTCTGACCACAGTGTTTCTGACCAGTTTGTTCCTGACTAGTGTGTTTCTGACCACCGTCTTTCTGACCACTGTGTTTCTGGTCACTGTGTTTCTGACCACTGTGGTTTTGACTAGTATGTATCTGACCACTGTGTTTCTGACCACTGTATTTCTGACCAGTGTGTTTCTGACCACTGTGTTCCTTATCACTGTGTTTCTGACCATTGTGTTTTTGACCACTGTAATGCTCACCACTATGCCTCTGACCAGTGTGTTCCTGATCACTGTGTTTATGACCAATGTGTTTCTGACTACGAAGTTTCCGACCACTGTGTTCCTGACCAGTGTGTGTCTGCCCAGTGTGTTTCGTACCACTGTGTTTCTGACCACTGTGTTTCTGACCACTGTGTTTCTGACAAGTGTCTTTCTGACTACTGTGTTTCTGACCAGTGTGTTTCTGACCACTGTGTTTCTGACCACTGTGTGTCTGACCAGTGTGTTTCTGGCCAGTGTGTTTCTGACCACGGTGTTCCTGACCAGTGTGTTTCTGACCAGTGTGTTTCTAACCAACGTGTTTATGACCCTGTGTTTCTGACAACTGTGTTTCTTACCACTGTGTTTCTGACCACTGTGTTTCTGACCACTGTGTTTGTCGGAAACATAAATAAGAGAAACCAGCAAGAAGACCAGAGCACGTCCGAACTGAAACAAGAGAAGGGCTGCACGAATCTCAACAGACACGCACGAACCAAAGCCGTGCACCGACACCGCCTCAATCCCAAGTTCCGGAACAATGCGAGAAAAGGCGGTGCGACAATAACCTCCAACACGTCGCCTAATGGACACAAAGAAGCGCCTCCACCTCGCAGGGGTCCTAGCAAAACACAGAACACTAATTTAGGTAGGATAGATGAATGTACGTTTGCTTCCGTTACTTCTATCATTTATTCCGTCACTCTCTCGTCTTTGCTGCCACCTTCGTCTCTTTGTGTCCTCAGCAAGCCTGCTTATCTTGCATCGCTCAGATCAGTGGCTCGTGACTACACAATTCAACTCAACACTTGTCTTCTGTTAACGAGAGATAACTCCTCAAGTTGCTCATTCCCGACTTGCAGAATCCTGACATGGTATCAGAGCGCTAGGTTCCCAAAACTGGTAACCTGCCATCATGCATCCACTGATCATCTTCACAGCAGCAACCGCACTGGTTCGCTCCCTTACGCCACGTGCCGCGCCAGACGATAACGATGGAGAACACGATGTCACTTCCAAGCCTTCATTCTTCGATGTTGCCCAAGTCTCTATCCAAGATGGAGAGCCTCCTCCACTTACGCTCCTTGCAACTTCAGACTCCCCCTTCATTGAGCAAGTCCTCGACT
>SZWC01001843.1:98465-115322 GCA_023375785.1 Penium margaritaceum | reverse complement strand
ATGTTGCCCAAGTCTCTATCCAAGATGGAGAGCCTCCTCCACTTACGCTCCTTGCAACTTCAGACTCCCCCTTCATTGAGCAAGTCCTCGACTTTGGGTGTGCTATTCATGCTCTCAAAGATGCTGATATCACCACGCCTCTGGAAACACCAGTAACCATCACCGGCGCAACTAAAGGAATGACATCCTTATGCCGCTACTCCGCTACTATCACATCTCCAGCTGTACCAAGCGGTCAGATTCGGGGACACCACACCCCAGACCTTTGGCACAACCACCTCTCAGTTCATCAACTCTAGAAGGAAGGAGTTAATATCTTCTTTCTCACGTACGGGTAGAAAGCTTGACTAACAACTGAAAACAAACCACTGGCAACCTTCACAGTGCACAACAATCTCTATTGATTTCAGATTCCTCAAACAACTGCCATCTTTGCCATTGAATCCGATGTCCAACCGTCCACTTGTGACTATCGAAGTCTCTCTCATCATCTACTACTGCATAATCATTGGCTGGGTCATCCCAACTTCAACGCCCTTCTTCGCCTCCAAGCCAAAAACATGGTGAAAGGTCTACTGTCCCTCTCACCACTCACTCGTCTTGCGGAACCACCCTGCACTGCTTGCAGTCTTGGAAAACTAAAAGCATCTCCTCATCCTCCTCGAACAACAAGAGCAGCCAAACCTCTGGATATCATTTACATGGATCTGGTGGGGCCAATTCGGCCTACGTCTCTTCAAGGGTATGAGTAATTTGTCGCCATTGTGGATGATCACCTTCGCTTTCGCGCAACAATCCCTCTCAGGTCCAAAGCTGATGCCAAGCCTGCCTTCATCAAGTGGTCCAAGTATCAAATGAACCGTCTCAATCGATCAAGCGGGAAAACATGGACAGACAGAGGTGGACAATTCATGTCTCACGAACTTCGTGATTTTCTGGCAGAACGTGGTATTGGACACGAAATGAGTGTTCCAAAAGCGCTAGAGCAGAACAGAGTAGCCGAAAGACAGAATGGGATCCTGGTTGTCCCCACTCACACCTTACTTGTGCATGCTGGGGCACCTGAAACCTTCTGGACATATGCACTACGCTATGCCACCGGAGTGCACAACTACTATCTAGCCAAGCATCTTCCTGATGTCACTCCAGCAGAACTCTGGCTATGATACAAGCCAGCTGTCTCCAACCTACGAGTACGGGGTTCTATAGCCTATGTACTGATCAACAAGGCTGACAGAGCTCATGCTCATCACTCTGGGGTGGACCCACGAGCCTCCCGTCGTATGTTCGTTGGGTTCACTCTCAACTCCTCTGGCTACCTGTTTTACGAACCAGAACTCAAAAGGGAAACATGCAGCACACATGTCCATTTCGATGAGATGACCCCCTTTTCCGCCAAACAGCTTCCATTTCCACCACCCCTCTTACTTGGACACTCTTCCCTGAACAATTTGCAGTACCTACAACTCTAACCGTCCATCCTCCAACAGATACTCCCTCTCCACCAGCCACTCCTCCAACAACATCCAGCCCTCGAACACTCTCTCCTGCACATACTCCAGTTCAACCACAACGAACCTCACTTCCTCCCCAAACTCCTGATCCCGACTTCCAAACCATCTCCGAACATCTCCCACCACTCGAGCATCCGCTTCCTCCAACAGCAGCACCAACAACAACAGCAGCAGAACCCGTACTACGGCGGTCCACTAGAAATCGCACAACTGCTTCCCTTGTCACAACCAACGACAAAGATGGTGACCTGAACATCCAGGAAGATTGCCATGTTGACATCCTTTGTGCTTCCTTTCTGCCCTCTTGGATTGCAGCAGGAGACAACCTCACCTCTCTTCGACGATCAACTCCTCCCATGAATCCTTGTCGCAGACGTTATCCACGCATCCCTCTTCTCAGCACCACCATCGCCACAACTCCTATCTCTACTCCCAACAAGTATGCCGAAGCCATAAACGGGCCCTAAGCAGACCAATGGCGCATCGCTATTGCTCAATAACTGGCCTCCTTCAAGGCCACCTCCACCACTGTGTTTCCGACCAGTGTATTTCTGACCACTGTGTTTCTGACCGGTGTGTTTCAGACCACTGTGTTTATGACCACGGTGTTTCTGACAAGCGTGTTTATGACGAATGTGTTTCTGACCACTGTGTTTCTGACCAGTGTGTTTTTGACCAGTGTGTTTCTGACCACTGTGTTTATGACCCAGTGTTTCTGACCAATGTGTTTCTTACCACTGTGTTTCAGACCACTGTGTTTCTGACAACTGTGTTTCTAACCAATGTGTTTCTGACCACTATGTTTCTGACCAGTGTGTTTCTGACCAGTGTGTTTCTGACCAGTGTGTTTATGAGCACTGTGTTTCTGACCACTGTGTTTCTGACCACTGTGCTCGTATCCACTGTGTCTCTGACCAATTTGTTTCTGACCACTGTATTTCTGACCACTGTTTTATGACCACTGTGTTGCTGACCACTGTCTTTATGACCAGTGTGTTTCTGACCAGTGTGTTTCTGACCACTGTGTTTCTGACCACTGTGTTTCTGACCACTGTGTTTCTGACCACTGTGTTTGTGACCACTGTGTTTCCGATCACCGTGTTTCTGACCACAGTGTTTATGACCACTGTGTTGCTGACCACTGTCTTTATGACCAGTGTGTTTCTGACCAGTGTGTTTCTGACCACTGTGTTTCTGACCACTGTGTTTCTGACCACTGTGTTTCTGACCAATGTGTTTCTGACCACTGTGTATCTGACCAGTGTGTTTCTTAACAGTGTGTTTCTGACCAGTGTCTTTCTGACCACTGTGTTTCTGACCATTGTGTTTCTCACCAGTGTGTTTGTGACCACTGTGTTTCTGACCAGTGTGTTTCTGACGAGTGTGTTTCTGACCAATGTGTTTCTGACCACTGTGTTTCTAATCACTGTGTTTCTGACCACTGTATTTCAGACAACTGTGTTTCTGACCACTGTGTTTGTGACCACTATGTTTCTGACCACTGTGTTTCTGACCACTGTGTTTCTGACCAGTGTGTTTCTGAGAAGTGTGTTTCTGACTATTGTGTTTCTGACCACTACGTTTCTGACCACAGTGTTTTGGCCCAGTGTGTTTCTGACCAGTGCGTTTCTGACAACTGTGTGTCTGACCAGTGTGCTTCTGACCACTGTGTTTCCGACCACTGTGTTTCTGACCAGTATGTTTCTGACCAGCGTGTTTCTGACCAGTGTGATTCTGACCACTGTGTGTATGACCCTGTGTGTCTGACCAGTGTGTTTCTGACCAGTGTTTTTCTGACCACTGTGTTTCTGACCAGTGTGTTTCTGACCACAGTGTGTATGACCGTGTGTTTCTGACCACTGTGTTTCTGATCAGTGTGTTTCTGACCACTTTGTTTCTGACCACTGTGTTTCTGACCACTGTGTTTCTGACTAGTGTGTTTCTGACCACTGTGTTTCTGACCAGTGTGTTTCTGACCACTTTGTTTCTGACCACTATGTTTCTGACCACTATGTTTCTGACCACCGTGTTCCTGGCCACTGTGTTTATGACCACTGTGTTTCTGACCACTGTGTTTCTGACTAGTGTGTTTCTGACCAGTGTGTTTCCGACTATTGTGTTTCCGACCAGTGTGTTTCTGACCACTGTGTTTCTGACCACTGTGTTTCAGACCAATGTGTTCCCGTCTACTGTGTTTCTAACCACTGTGTTTGTGACCGCTGCGTTTGTGAGCAGTGTGTTTGTTACCACTGTGTGTCTGACCAGTGTGTTTCTGCCCACTGCGTTTCTGACCAGTTAGTTTCTGACCACTGCGTTTCTGACCACTGTGTTTCTGACCACTGTGTTTCTGTACACTGTGTATTGACCACTGTGTTTATGATCACCGTGTTTCTGACCACTATGGTCATGACCAATGTATTTCTGACCAGTGTCTTTCTGACCACTGTGTTTCTGACCAGCGTGTTTCTGACCACTGCGTTTCTGACCACTGTGTTTCTGACCAGTGTGTTTCTGACCACTGTGTTTCTGACCACTATGTTTCTGACCACTCTGTTACTGACCACGGTGTTCCGGACCACTGTGTTTATGACCGGGGTGTTTATGACCAGTGTGTTTCTGACCAGTTTGTTTGTGACCAGTGTATTTCTGAACCCTGTGTTTTTGACCAGGGTGTGTCTGACCAGTGTGTTTCTGACCAGTGTGTCTGTGACCGCTGTTTTTCTGACCAGTGTGTTTCTGACCAGAGTTTTTCTGACCGCTGTTTTTCTGACCAGTGTGTTTCTGACCTGTGTGTTTCTGATGAGTGTGTTTCTGACCACTGTGTTTCCGATCACTGTGTTTCTGACCAGTGTGTTTCTGACCACTGTGTTTCTGACCAGTGTGTTTCTGACCTGTGTGTTTCTGATGAGTGTGTTTCTGACCACTGTGTTTCCGATCACTGTGTTTCTGACCAGTGTGTTTCTGACCACTGTGTTTCTGACCACTGTGTTTCTAAGTACTGTGTTTCTGACCAGTGTGCTTCTGCCCAGTGTAGATCTGACCAGCGTGTTTCTGACCACTGTGTTTTGGACATGTGTGTTTCTGACCACTATGTTTCTGACCACTGTGTTTCTCACCCGTGTGTTTCTGACCACTGTGTTTCTAGTCACTGTGTTTCTGACCAGTGTGTTTATGACCAGTGTGTTTCTGACCAGTGTGTTTCTGGCCAGTGTGTTTCTGACCAGCGTGTTTCTGACCACTGTGTTTTTGACCAGTGTGTTAATAACCAATGTGTTTCTGACCAGTGTGTTTCTGACCACTGTGTTTCTGACCACTGTGTTTCTGAGCAGTATGTTCCTGACCAGTGTGTTTCTCTCCACTACGTTTCTGACCACCGTGTTTCTGACTGGTACGTTTCTGACGACTGTGCTTCTGACCACTGTGTTTCTGACCAGTGTGTTTCTGACCACTGTGTTTCTAACATCTGTGTTTCTGACCAGTGTGTTTCTGACCAGGTGTTTCTGACCAGTGTGTTTCTGACCACTGTGTTTCTGACCACAGAGTTTCTGACCACTGTGATTCTGACCACTGTGATTCTGACCACTGTGTTTCTGACCATTGTGTTTTTGACCACGGTGTTTCTGACCAGTGTGTTTCTGACCAGTGTGTTTCTGAACACCGTGTTTCTGACCAGTGTGTTTCTGACCAGTGTGTTTCAGACCACTGTGTTTATGACCAATGTGTTTCTGACCACTGTGTTTCTGACCAATGTGTTTCTGACCACTGTGTTTCTGAACACCGTGTTTCTGACCACCGTGTTTCTGGCCACTGTGTTTATGACCACTGTGTTTCTGATCACTGTGTTTCTGACCAATGTGTTTCTGACTACTGTGTTTCTGACCACTGTGTTTGTGACAGCTACGTTTGTGACCAGTGTGTTTCTTACCACTGTGTTTCTGACCAGTGTGTTTCTGCCCACTGTGTTTCTGACCAGTCAGTTTCTGACCACTGCGTTTCTGACCACTGTGTTTCTGACCACTGTGTTTCTGACCAGTGTGTTTCCGACCAATGTGTTTCTGTACACTGTGTTTCTGACCACTGTGTTTCTGATCACCGTGTTTCTGACCACTGTGGTCATGACCAATGTATTTCTGACCAGTGTGTTTCTGACCAGCGTGTTTCTGACCACTGCGTTTCTGACCACTGTGTTTCTGACCAGTGTGTTTCTGACCACTGTGTTTCTGACCACTATGTTTCTGACCACTATGTTTCTCACCAGTGTGTTTCTGACCACTGTGTTTCTGACCATTGTGTTTTTGACCACGGTGTTTCTGACCAGTGTGTTTCTGACCAGCGTGTTTCTGACCACTGTGTTTTGGACATGTGTGTTTCTGACCACTATGTTTCTGACCACTATGTTTCTCACCAGTGTGTTTCTGACCACTGTGTTTCTGACCATTGTGTTTTTGACCACGGTGTTTCTGACCAGTGTGTTTCTGACCAGCGTGTTTCTGACCACTGTGTTTTGGACATGTGTGTTTCTGACCACTATGTTTCTGACCACTGTGTTTCTCACCCGTGTGTTTCTGACCACTGTGTTTCTAGCCACTGTGTTTCTGACCAGTGTGTTTATGACCAGTGTGTTTCTGACCAGTGTCTTTCTGACCACTGTGTTTCTGACCAGTGTGTTTCTGACCACTGTGTTTCTGACCGCTGTGTTTCTGACCACTCTGTTACTGACCACGGTGTTTCAGACCACTGTGTTTATGACCGGTGTGTTTCTGACCAGTGTGTTTCTGACCAGTTTGTTTCTGACCAGTGTGTTTCTGACCCCTGTGTTTTCTACCAGGGTGTTTCTGACCAGTGGGTTTCTGACCACTGTGTCTGTGACCGCTGTTTTTCTGACCAGTGTTTTTCTGACCAGAGTTTTTCTGACCGCTGTTTTTCTGACCAGTGTGTTTCCGACCTGTGTGTTTCTGATGAGTGTGTTTCTGACCACTGTGTTTCCAACCACAGTGTTTCTGACCACTGTGTTTCTAAACACTGTGTTTCTGACCAGTGTGCTTCTGCCCAGTGTAGTTATGAACAGCGTGTTTCTGACCACTGTGTTTCGGACATGTGTGTTTCTGACCACTATGTTTCTGACCACTATGTTTCTCACCAGTGTGTTTCTGACCACTGTGTTTCTAGCCACTGTGTTTCTGACCAGTGTGTTTATGACCAGTGTGTTTCTGACCAGTGTGTTTCTGACCAGTGTGTTTCTGACCAGCGTGTTTCAGACAAATGTGTTTATGACCAGTGTGTTTATAACCAATGTGTTTCAGACCAGTGTGTTTCTGACCACTGTGTTTCTGACCGGTGTGTTTCTGTCGACTGTGCTTCTGACCACTGTGTTTCTGACCACTGTGTTTCTGACCACTGTGTTTCTGACCACTATGTTTCTGACCAGTGTGTTTCTGACCAGGTGTTTCTGACCAGTGTGTTTCTGACCACTGTGTTTCTGACCAGTGTGTTTCTGCCCAGTGTGTTTCTGACCAATGTGTTTCTGACCACTGTGTTTCTGACCACCCTGTTTCTGACCACTGTGTTTCTGACAACTGTGTTTCTCACCACTGTGTTTCTGACCCCTGTGTTTCTGACAACTGCGTTTCTGACCGCTCTGTTTCTGACAGGTGTGTTTCTGAGAAGTGTGTTCCTGACAATTGTGTTTCTGACCACAGTCTGTCTGACGAGTGTGCTTCTGACCACTGTGTTTCTGACCACTGTCTTTTTGACCAGTGTGTTTCTGACCAGTGTGTTTCTCACCACTGTGCTTCTGTCCACTGTGTTTCTCACCACTGTGTTTCTGACCACTCTGTTTCTGACCAGTGTGTTTCTGACCACTGTGTATTTCACCACTGTATTTATGACCAGTGTGTTTCTGAGCACTGTGTTTCTGATCAGTGTTTGTCTGACCACTGTGTTTCTGACCACTGTGTTTCTGACCAGTGTAGTTTTTACCACTGTGTTTCTGACCACTGTGTTTCTGACCACTGTGTTTCTGACCACTGTGTTTCTGACCAGTGTGTTTATGACCAGTGTGTTTCTGACCACCATGTGTATGACGCTGTGTTTCTGACCAGTGTGTCTCTGACAAGTATGTTTCTGAATTATGTGTTTCTGACCAGTGTGTTTCTGACCACTGTGTGTTTGACCCTGTGTTTCTGACCACTGTGTTTCTGACCAGTGTGTTTCTGACCACTTTGTCTGTGACCACTGTGTTTCTGACCACTGTGTTTCAGACCACTCTGTTTCTGGCCACTGTGTTTCTGACCACTGTGTTTCTGACCAGTGTGTTTCTGACCGCTGTGTTCCTGACCACTGTGTTTTTGACCACTGTATTTCTGACCGCTGTGTTTCTGGCCACTGTGTTTATGACCACCGTGTTTATGACCACCGTGTTTCTGACCAGTGTGTTTCTGACCAGTGTGTTTCCGACCATTGTGCTTCTCACCAGTGTGTTTCTGACCACTGTGTTTTTGACCACCGTGTTTCTGACCACTGTGTTTCTGACAAATGTCTTTCTGACTACTGTGTTTCTGACCACTGTGTTTGTGACCGCTGTGTTTCTGACCAGTGTGTTTCTTACCACTGTGTTTCTGACCAGTGTGTTTCTTCCCAGTGTATTTCTGACCAGTCAGTTTCTGACCACTGCGTTTCTGACCAGTGTGTTTCTGGCCACTGTCTTTCTGACCAGTGTGTTTCCGACCACTGTGTTTTTGTACACTGTGTTTCTGACCACTGTGTTTCTGACCACCGTGTTTTTGACCACTGTGTTCATGACCAATGTGTTTCTGACCAGTGTGTTTCTGACCACTGTGTTTCTGACCAGGGTGTTTCTGACCACTACGTTTCTGACCAATGTGTTTCTGACCAGTGTGTTTCTGACCACTGTGTTTCTGACCACTGTGTTTCTGACCACTCTGTTTCTGACAACGGTGTTTCGGACCACTGTGTTAATGACCAGTGTGTTTCTGACTAGTGTGTTTCAGAACAGTGTGTTTCTGACCAGTGTGTTTCTGACCCCTGTGTTTCTGGCCAGGGTGTTTCTGACCAGTGTGTTTCTAATCACTGTGTTTCTGACCAGTGTGTTTCTGACCAGTGTGTTTGTGACCGCTGTTTTTCTGACCAGTGTGTTTCTGACCAGAGTTTTTCTGATCGCTGTTTTTCTGACCAGTGTGTTTCTGACCCGTGTGTTTCTGATGAGTGTGTTTCTGACCAGTGTGTTTCTGGCCGGTGTTTGTGACCACTGTTTTGGACCAATGTGTTTTTGACCAGTGTGTTTCTGACCAGTGTGTATCTGACCACTGTATTTCTGACCACTGTGTTTCTGACCACTGTTTTTATGACCAGTGTGTTTCTGACCAGTGTCTTTCTGACCACTGTGTTTCTGACCAGTGTGTTTCTGACCACTGTGTTTCCAACCAGTGTGTTTCTGAATGGTGTTGTTCTGACCAGTGTGTTTCTGACCAGTGTGTTCCTGAGCAGTGTGTTTCTGACCACTTTGTTGCACAGCAGGGTGTTTCTGACCTCTGTGTTCCTGACCACTGTGTTTCGGACCACTGTGTTTCTGACCGCTGTGTTTTTGGCCACTGTGTTTATGACCACCGTGTTTATGACCACCATGTTTCTGACCAGTGTGTTTCTGCCCACTGTGTTTCTGACCTGTGTGTTTCCGACCAATGTGTTTCTGTACACCCTGTGTTTATGACCACTGTGTTTCTGACCACCGTGTTTCTGACCACTCTGTTCATGACCAATGTGTTTCTGACCAGTGTATTTCTGACCACTGTGTTTCTGACCAGGGTGTTTCTGACCACTGCGTTTTCTGACCACTGTGTTTCTGACCAGTGTGTTTCTGACCACTGTGTTTCTGACCACTGTGTTTCTGACCACGGTGTTTCGGACCACTGTATTTATGACCAGTGTGTTTTTGACCAGTGTGTTTCAGACCAGTGTGTTTCTGACCAATGTGTTTCTTACTCCTGTGTTTTTGGCCAGGGTGTTTCTGACCAGTATGTTTCTGATCACTGTGTTTCTGACCAGTGTGTTTCTGACCAGTGTGTTTGTGACCGCTGTTTTTCTGACCAGTGCGTTTCTGACCAGAGTTTTTCTGACTGCTGTTTTTCTGACCAGTGTGTTTCTGACCTGTGTGTTTCTGATGAGTGTGTTTCTGACCAGTGTGTTTCTGGCCAGTGTTTGTGACCACTGTTTTGGACCAATGTGTTTTTGACCAGTGTGTTTCTGATCAGTGTGTATCTGACCACTGTATTTCTGACCACTGTGTTTCTGACTACTGTGTTTATGACCAGTGTGTTTCTGACCAGTGTGTTTATGACCACTGTGTTTCTGACCAGTGTGTTTCTGACCACTGTGTTTCCAACTAGTCTGTTTCTGAATGGTGTGGTACCGACCAGTGTGTTTCTGACCAGTGTGTTTCTGAGCAGTGTGTTTCTGACCACTTTGTTTCCGAGCAGTGTGTTTCTGACCACTGTGTTTCTGACAACTGTGTTTCTGACCCGTGTGTTTCTGGCCAAGGTGTTTCTGACCGCTGTGTTTCTGACCGCTGTGTTTGTGACCACTGTGTTTCTGACCGGTGTGTTTCTGACCACTGTGTCTCTGACCATGGTGTTTCTGACCACGGTGTTTCTGACCAGTGTGTTTCTGACCACGGTGTTTCTGACCACTGTGTTTATGACCACCGTGTTCATGACCACAGTGTTTCTCACCACTGTTTTCATGACCAATGTGTTTCTGACAAGTGTGTTTCTGACCAGTGTGTTTCTGACCAGTGTGTTTCAGACCAGTGTGCTTCTGACCATTGTGTTTCCGACCAGTGTGTTTATGACCGCTGTGTTTCTGACCACTGTGTTTCTGGCCACTGTCTTTCTGACCACTGTGTTTCTGACTTCTGTGTGTCTGACAACTGTGTTTCTGAGCAGTGTATTTCTGACCGGTTTGTTTCTGACCAGTGTGTTTCTGACCACCGTGTTTCTGACCACTGTGTTTCTGACCAGTGTGTTTATGACCAGTGTATTTCTGACCAGTGTGTTTCTGACCAGTGTGTTTCTGACCACTGTGTTTCTGACCACTGTCTTTCTGACCACTGTGTTTCTGACTTCTGTGTGTCTGACAACTGTGTTTCTGAGCAGTGTATTTCTGACCGGTTTGTTTCTGACCAGTGTGTTTCTGACCACCGTGTTTCTGACCACTGTGTTTCTGACCAGTGTGTTTATGACCAGTGTATTTCTGACCAGTGTGTTTCTGACCAGTGTGTTTCTGACCAGTGTGTTTCTGATGACTGTGTTTCTGAGCAGTGTGTTTCTGACCACTGTATTTCTGACCACCGTGTTTCTGCCCACTGTGTTTCAGACCAGTGTGTTTCAGACCAGTGTGTGTCTGACCATTGTCTTTCTGACCAGTGTGTTTCTGACCACTGTTTCTGACCACTGTGTTTGTGACCACTGCCTTCTGACCAGTGTGTTTCTGACCACTGTGTTTCTGACCATTGTGTTTCTGACTAGTGTGGTTCCGACCAGTGTGTTTCTGACCAGTTTGGTTCTCAGCAGTGTGTTTCTGACCACTGTGTTCCTGAGCATGGTGTTCCTCACCACTGTGTTTCTGACAACTGTGTTTCCAACCAGTGTGTTTATGACCACGGTGTTTCTGACCGCGGTGTTTCTGACCACTTTGTTTGTGACCACTGTGTTTCTGACCGGTGTGTTTCTGACCACTGTGTCTCAGACCACGGTGTTTCTGACCACTGTGTTTCTGACCAGGGTGTTTCTGACCACTGTGTTTCTGACCGGTGTGTTTCTGACCACTGTGTCTCAGACCACGGTGTTTCTGACCACTGTGTTTCTGACCAGGGTGTTTCTGACCACGGTGTTTCTGACCACAGTTTTTCTAACCACTGTGTTCCCAACCACTGTGTTTCTGACCACTGTTTTCATGACCAATGTGTTTCTGACCAGTTTGTTTCTGACCAGTGTGTTTCTGACCAGTGTGTTTCTGACCAGTGTGTTTCTGACCAGTGTGTTTCTGACCAGTGTGTTTCTGACCAGTTTGTTTCTGACCAGTGTGTTTCTGACCAGTGTGTTTCTGACCAGTGTGTTTCTGACCAGTGTGTTTCTGACCAGTGTGTTTCTGACCACTGTGTTCCTAACCACTGTATTTCTGACCACTGTCTTTCTGACCACAGTGTTTTTGACCACTGTGTGTCTGACTACTGTGTTTCTGACCACTGTGTTTCTGACCACTGTATTTCTGACCAGTTTGTTTCTGACCAGTGTGTTTCTCACCACCGTGTTTCTGGCAACTGTGTGTCTGACCAGTGTGTTGATGAACAGTGTATTTCTGACCAGTGTGTTTCTGACCAGTGTGTTTCTGACAACTGTGTTTCTGAGCAGTGTGTTTCTGACCACCGTGTTTCTGACCACTGTGTTTCTGACCGGTGTGTTTCTGTCCAATGTGTTTCTGACCAGTGTGTTTCTGACCACCGTGTTTCTGACCACTGTGTTTCTGACCGGTGTGTTTCTGTCCAATGTGTTTCTGACCAGTGTCTTTCTGACCACTGCGTTTCTGACCAGTGTGTTACTGAGCAGTGTATTTCTGACCACAGTCTTTCTGACTGCTGTGTTTCTGACGAGTGTGTTTCTCACCACAGTGTTTCTGACCACTGTGTTTCTGACCATTTTGTCTGTGACCACTGTGGTTCTCACCAGTCTGTTTCTGACCACTGTGTTTTAGACCAGTGTGTTTCTGACCACCGTGATTCTGACCAGTGTGTTTCCGACCACTGTGTTTCTGTACACTGTGTTTCTGACCACTATGTTTCTGACCACTGTGTGTTTTACCATCGTATTCGTGACCAGTGTGTTTCTGACCACTTCGTTTCTGACCAGTGTCTTTATGACCACTGTGTTTCTGAATACTTTGTTTTTGACCGGTATGTTTCTGACCACTGTGTTTCTGACCACTGTGTTTCTGTCCACTGTCTCTCTCACCGCTGTGTTTCTGACCATTGCATTTCCGACCACTGTGTTTTGACCACTGTTTTTGTGACCACCGTGTTTCTCACCACTGTGTTTCTGACCGCTGTGTTTCTGATCACTGTTTTTCTGACCACTGTGTTTCTGACCGGTGTGTTTCTGACCACTGTGTTTCTGACCACTGTGTTTCTGACCACTGTGTTTCTGACAAGTGTGTTTATGACCAGTGTGTTTCTGAACAGTGTGTTTCTGACCAGTGTATTTCTGACCACTCTGTTTCTGACCATTGTTTTACTTACCACTGTGTTTCAGACCAGTGTGTTTCTGACCACTGTGTTTCTGACCAATGTGTTTCTGACCACTGTGTTTCTGACCAGTGTGCTTTTGACCAGTGTGTTTCTGACCGGTGTGTGTCTGACCACTGTGTTTCCGACCAGTGTGTTTCTGACTACTGTGTTTCTGACCACAGTGTTTCTGACCAGTGAGTTTCTAGCCAGCGTGTTTCTGACCAGTGTGTTTAGGACCACTGTGTTTCTGACCAGTATGTCTCTGACTAGTGTGTTTCTGACGACTGTGTTTCTGACCAGTGTGTTTCTGACCAGTGTGTTTCGGACAAAGGTGTTTCTGACCAGTGTGTTTCTGACCAATGTGTTTCCGACCAGTGTGCGTCTGACCAGAGTGTTTCTTACCACTGTTTCTGGCCACTGTGTGTCTGACCACTGTGTTTCTGAACAATGCGTTTCTGACCACTATGTTTCTGACCACTGTGTTTCTGACCAGTGTGTTTCTTACCAGTGCGTTTCTTACCAATGTGTTTCTGACCACTGTGTTTCTGACTAGTGTGTTTCTGACCAGTGTGTCTGTGACCAGTGTGTTTATGACTAGTGTCTTTCTGACCAGTGTGTTTCTGACCAGTGTGCTTCTGACCAGTGTGTTTATGACTTATGTTTTTTGAGCAGTGTGTTTCTGACCACTGTGTTTCTGACCAGTGTGTTTCTGAAGACAGTGTTTTTGACCACTCTGTTTCTGACCCTGCGTTTGTGACCACCGTGTTTCTGACCAATGTGTTTTTGACCACTGTGTTTCTGACCAGTGTGTTTCCGACCAATGTGTTTCTGACCAGTGTGTTTCTGACCAATGTGTTTCTGACCACTGTGTTGTTGACCACTTTGTTTCTGACCATTGTGTTCATGACCACTGTGTTTCTGAGCAGTGTGTTTCTGACGACTGTGTTTCTGACCAGTGTCTTTATGACTAGTGTGTTTCTGACCACTGTGTTTCTGAAAACTGTGTTTCTGACCACTTTGTTTCTGACCACTGTGTTTCTGACCACTGTGTTTCTGTACACTGTGTTTCTGACCACTCTGTTTCTGACCACCGTGTTTCTGACCACTGTGTTAATGACCAATGTGCCTCCGACCAGTGTGTTTCTAACCACTGTGTTCCTGACCAGCGTGTTTCTGACCACTGCATTTCTGACCACTGTGTTTCTGACTTGTGTGTTTCTGACCACTTCGTTTCCGACCACTGTCTACCGGACCACTGTGTTTCTGACCACTGTGTTTCCGACAACTGTGTTTCTGACCACTGTGTTTCTGACCACTGTGTTTCTGACCACTGTGTGTCTGACCACTGTGTTTCTGACCAGTGTGTTTCTGACCAGTGTGTTTCTGAGCAGTGTGTTACTGACCACTGTGTTTCTTACCAGTGTGTTTTTGACCACTGTGTTTCTGACCAGTGTTTTTCTGAACAGTGTGTTTGTGACCACTGTGTTTCCGACCACTGTTTCTGACCACTGTGTTTATGACCACTGTGTTTCTGAGCAGTGTGTTTCTGACGACTGTGTTTCTGACCAGTGTTTTTCTGAACAGTGTGTTTGTGACCACTGTGTTTCCGACCACTGTTTCTGACCACTGTGTTTATGACCACTGTGTTTCTGAGCAGTGTGTTTCTGACGACTGTGTTTCTGACCAGTGTTTTTCTGAACAGTGTGTTTGTGACCACTGTGTTTCCGACCACTGTTTCTGACCACTGTGTTTATGACCACTGTGTTTCTGAGCAGTGTGTTTCTGACGACTGTGTTTCTGACCAGTGTTTTTCTGAACAGTGTGTTTGTGACCACTGTGTTTCCGACCACTGTTTCTGACCACTGTGTTTATGACCACTGTGTTTCTGAGCAGTGTGTTTCTGACGACTGTGTTTCTGACCAGTGTTTTTCTGAACAGTGTGTTTGTGACCACTGTGTTTCCGACCACTGTTTCTGACCACTGTGTTTATGACCACTGTGTTTCTGAGCAGTGTGTTTCTGACGACTGTGTTTCTGACCAGTGTTTTTCTGAACAGTGTGTTTGTGACCACTGTGTTTCCGACCACTGTTTCTGACCACTGTGTTTATGACCACTGTGTTTCTGAGCAGTGTGTTTCTGACGACTGTGTTTCTGACCAGTGTTTTTCTGAACAGTGTGTTTGTGACCACTGTGTTTCCGACCACTGTTTCTGACCACTGTGTTTCTGACCATTGTGTTTCTGACCACTGTGTTCCTGACCAGTGTGTTTCTGACCATTGTGTTTCTGACAAGTGTATTCTGACCAGTGTGTTTCTGACCAGAGTGTTTTTGACCATTGTCTTTCTGACCAGTGTGTTTATGACCACAGTGTTTTTGACCACTGTGTTATTGACAACTGTGTTTCTGACTACTGTGTTTCTGACCAGTATGTTTCTGACCACTGTGTTTCTGACCATTGTGTTTCTGACCACTATGTTTCTGACCAGTGTATTTCTGAGTAATGTGTTTCTGACCACTGTGTTTCTGACCACTGTGTTTCTAACCACTGTGCTCCTGACCACTATGTTTCTGACCACTGTGGTTTTGACTGGTGTGTATCTGACCATTGTGTTTCTGACCACTGTGTTTCTGACCACTGTGCTCCTGACCACTATGTTTCTGACCACTGTGGTTTTGACTGGTGTGTATCTGACCATTGTGTTTCTGACCACTGTGTTTCTGACCACTGTGTTTCTGACCAGTGTGTTTTTGACCACTGTAATGCTGACCACTGTGCCTATGACTTGTGTGTTTCTGACCACTGTGTTTCTGACCAGTGTGCTTCTGACCACGGTGTTCCTGACCACTGTGTTTCTGACCTGTGTGTGTCTGCCCAGTTTGACTCTGACCACTGTATTTCTGACCACTGTGTTTCTGCCAAGTGTATTTCTGAGCAACGTGTTTCTGACCAGTGTGTTTCTGACCACTGTGTTTCTGACCAGTGTGTTTCTGACCAGTGTGTTTCTGAACAGTGTGTGTCTGACCACTGTGTTTCTGACCAGTGTGTTTCTGACCGCTGTGTTTATGAACCTGTATTTCTGACCACTGTGTTTCTTCCCACGGTGTTTCTGACCACTGTGTTTCTGTCCACTGTGTTTCTGAGCATTGTGTTCCTGACCACTGTGTTTCTGACAACTGTGTTCCTGACCACTGTGTTTCTGACCACTGTGTTTTTGCCAACTGTGTTCTTGCCCACTATGTTTCTGACCACTGTGTTTCTGACCAGTGTGTTTCTGAGAAGTGTGTTTCTGACCATTGTGTTTGTGACCACTGTGTTTCTGACCAGAGCGTTTCTGACCAGTGTGTTTCTGACCAGTTCGTTTGTGACCACTGTGTTTCTGACCGCTGTGTTTTTGACCACTGTGTTTCTGACAACCGTGTTTCTGACCAGTGTCTTTCTCACCACTGCGTTTCTGACCAGTGTGTTTCTGACCACGGTGTTTCTGGCCAGGGTGTTTCTTACCACCGTGTTTGTGAGCACTGTGTTTTCTGACCAGTGTGTTTCTGACCACTGTATTTCTGACCACTGAGTTTCTGAACACCGTGTTTCTGACCACTGTGTTCATGACCACCGTGTTTCTCACCACAGTGTTTCTGACCACTGTGTTTCTGACCACCGTGTTTCTGACCATGACGTTTCTGACCACTGTGTTTCTGACCACTGTGTTTCTGACGAGTGTGTTTCAGACAAGTGTGTTTTTTACCACAGTGTTTCTGACCAGTGTGCTTCTGACCACTCTGTTTCTCACCACTGTGTTTCTGACCACTGTGTTTTTTGACCATTGCTTTTCTGACCACCGTGTTTCTGACCACTATGTTCTTGACCACTGTCTTTCTGACCACTGTGTTTCTGGCGACTGTGTTTCTGACAAGTGTGTTTCTGACCACTGTGTTTCGGACCAGTGTGTTTCTGACCACCGTGTTTATGACCACAGTTGTTCTGACCAGTGTGTTTCTGACCAGTGTGTTTCTGGCGACTGTGTTTCTGACCACTGTGTTTCTGACCAC
>SZWC01001843.1:63191-96048 GCA_023375785.1 Penium margaritaceum | reverse complement strand
TCTGTGTTTCTGACCACTGTGTTTCTGACCAGTGTGTTTCTGACCAATGTGTTTCTGACCAGTGTGTTTATGACGACTGTGATTCTGACCACCGTGTTTCTGACCACTGTGTTTCTGACCACTGTGTCTCTGACCACTGTGTTTCTGACCACTGTGTTTCCGACCACTGTGTTTCTGACCACCGTGTTTCTGACCACTGTGTCTCTGACCGGTGCGTTTCTGAGAAGTGTGTTTCTGACCATTGTGTTTCTGACCACTGTGTTTCTGACCACAGTGTTTCTTACCAGTGTGTTTCTGACCAGTGCGTTTCTGACCACTGTGTTTATGACCACTGTGTTTCTGACCACGGTGTTACTGACCACCGTGTTTCTGACCAGTGTGTTTCTGACCAGTGTATTTCTGACCAGTGTGTTTGTGACCAACGTGTCACATAAGAAGAGCAGCAGCCACAAGTGTCGGCATTCCACGTCCCTGCCCCACTTGCGTTTGTGGAGTCAGCAACACTACTCAGGTGTGGCACAAACGGGGGAGAGGGATGCCGGGTGGTACAGCAGCATGGGGAAGCAGCGCAGTAGCAGCTGGCAATGGTTAGGGTACCTGAACAAGTACGACAGGAAAAGGTGGACGAAGTGGAATTCGTCGTGCAACAGTGGGAGCAAGGGCATGTGGGGACCGGAGATCCGGCACGTACGTATCTGGAACCCACGATCGAGGAGTAGCAAGAGCCAGAGCTTCAGCAATTGTACGTGTTTTTGACAGGGTACTCGGGGTCCTATCAGTCAGTACTACTCCAACGTGCCGAGCATCATCTCACCCGAGCCATCCGTTTTTGCAGACGCCGTGCTACAACGATTTGCTGCAAGAGAGACACCATGGCAAGCAGCGGAGATGATGCGAAAGTAGTAGCAACAGGGGAGAAGGCAGTGCTTGGGGGGATAACAGTGGCAGCGGAAGGGGCAGCCGCAAGGACGGGGCAAACTGAGGCCCTTGTGTGTCTAGCGGGAGCGGAAGCAGAAGTGGTGGTTGGGCCTAAGGTAGTGGTCAAAAGGGTGAGGACCCTGGATGCATCAACTGCTCTGCCTGTCATCCCTCTTGTACCATGTTGGCTTCGCCCTCGTCCCGCCATTTGAGGAAGGTGTTAGAGGCCGGGGGTGAGAGCAGCATACTTGGACAAGGGGCCAAATGCACTCGTATGGGTCCCGGGTACACCAGGTAGGTAGGGGACTCGCGCAGAAGCCGAGGCAAGGAGGGCAAGGGTGGAAGCAGTAGAAGGGGTGTTAAAAAAAACATAAGGTGTGAACCAGGAGGTGGTGAGTGAATCCCAGACACCGTCGAAAGCTGTGGCAGTGCAGATGGAGGTACCAGTGGAGAGGAGTGGTGATGACAAGGAGAATAGACGGGGGAGACTAGAAGAGGGAGAAATCACAGGTGGGGAAGAAGAGGCAAGGGGGGATGAATTAGGGTCCCCACTAGAGGAGGGCGAGATTAGCACTGAAGGGGAATCGGTGGCGATGGCCATGATGACCGTAGCCGTGGTATGTGAGGAGGGTGAGGAGGTCAACGCCACGAGGGAGGGGTATGTGAGAAGGAGGGCGCGGGCCCAAGGGGACGTGAGGCGGCTATGGATGTTTGAACCGTTTGAGGAGAGAGAATAGGTGCGGGAAGTCGGCATGGAGGTGTCAAGGAGAGAACGAGTGTATGGGTACCAAAACGAGCTGGAAGCCTCTGAGGCGGAGGCCCTGAACTTTGCATACACCAGCCACTGCTGGGTACTACGCTCGTTGCAGGGAAGGAGCCTGACAAGCAGCCAACAGATGTGGGGCTCTACCATGCAGCTGTACGAGGAGGTGTTGGATGATGCGAGGGCAAGGCCATTCACCAAAGGGGCCATCATCCGGGTCATCGCCGAGCTCACCTACTTTTTAGCCAAGCAGCAGCAGGAGCAGTAGCAGCAAGGGTCAGGGGTGAGGCTTGGAGCCTCCCAGCATATGCAGCCACTTTGGCCGAGGGATGATGAGGGAGCGGGAGGGGTGCCATCAGAGTCTAAGGATGAGTGTGGGAGCATGATGGTACTGTGGAGGCTCGCGCAACATGAGGTACGGAAGATGGACAAGGGACAGGATGTGTGTGACGTGCTTGGTTTAATGAGGGCATTTTTATACATGGAGGGAGGAGGGCAGTACCACGAGCGTCTGTATGAGCTGTGGACCTGGATGGAAAGGATGGGTGGAGTGGTGTCACCTGAGACATGGGCATTGTTGAAGTAGGAATTGGAGGGACTGGTTGGGCATGGGCATGAGGATTCAGACAGGGAAGAAGAGAGAGGGACAAGGCAGCGGCCAATGTGGGAAGAGGAGATGCAAGAGGATAGTGGGGAGGCAAGCGAGAGTGACGAACAGTCAGGAGAAGAGGAAGAAGAGGGGAGTCATGGGAGGGGTGACCTGGAGGAGCACTGCCATGGGGTACCTCCACAGGACGAGGACAACGGAGGATCAGGGACAGGAGGGAGCCAAGGGCGTGGACAAGGACTGCAAGCAAGTGGCAGTTCGGGTACAGCAGGATGTGTGGGAGCCGTACGTGGTACTGGTGATAATGGAAAGAGGATTGGCAAGAGAGATGGGACAGGCATGGAGGAGGGAGATTGCCAAAAACAGGAGCGTGGAGCTGAGGAAGGAGACGGTGGTACCAGAGATCGAGGGGCACAGTTGGAGCAGTTGCTCCAGTCGCGCCTCGTCATCCTTGATGAGAAGGAGGAGGAGGATACCATGGGTGTTGCCGACCTAAGAGAAGAAGCAGGGGCACACTGGGTGCGTACCACGGTCGCCAAAAAGCTGCACTTGACCCACCCACTCACAGAGCAAGCAGTGCGTCACCACGCACTTGAGCTCCGAGGATAGGTTCTCGACGATGCACCCTTGCTGCCCATGGACAAGGTCGGTGCCTTCCATGCCGCAGTAGAAGAGGTGGCTATGGAGGCCCGCCTCCTTGGGCCCAACGTCAGTTTGCATCAGCCATTGGAAGATGGGCGGGGTGATATGGGAAGCATCGTGCTGAATGAACAAGAGGGAGAGTGGTTTCAGAAGCACGTGGCTGGACATGAGTTGGAAGTTCGTGCTAACGTATCATTGACCGTGTACCTCGCGCATGACCTCCGCTTTGCACTTAGCCACATGAATGCAGATGATTGGTGGATGGTGAGCTTGCTCATTGGGAGGTTGAAGGAAGGCATGAAAGGGATGGGGGAACTTGTGACTGTAAAGACATGGGTAATGTTCGAGCACGAGATGAGGAGAGGGCCACAGCCCCTAAGGGGCAGCCCAGGAGGAGGCTCTCCTCCTGTGGTGATGCCGCAGATGGTCACATGGGCCATACAAGAAGATTTGAAGGAAGAGGATTACGGGGAAGAACATGAGGAAGTTCAACAGGCTAAGCTAGTGGAAGCAGTGGAGCAGATGGGGGGATTGGAGCATGTGGCGGAAGTAATCGGAGGGTTGGGAAGTGCCGACTACAAGGAGAAATTCGCAGAGCATTGTGAGCCATACGAGCATGCAATGAACGGGATCCTTGGTTATAGTGGAGACGCCAACAAGGGAGGGGGGCATTGAAGGGCAGCCAAAGGGAGCAGAGAAGGCGAGGTCACAAGGGGAGGAGAAGGTGGTAGTGGAAATACATATGATCAAGGAGGTAGTACAGATCCTGGTCTGTCAAGACTTGACCCCGCAACAGAAAGAAGACCTGGAAGTGTTGTGCACCCGCTACGCACACATCCTCAACTCCAGGCCCGAGAGGATTGGAGACTGTGGTGTTGAGTTTGCCATCGACACAAGGGACTGCCCCCCTATCGCCACGCGACCCTTCCGGATGCCCCCAAAGGAGAAGGAGGTACTTGATGGAGAGATACAGGCATGGTTAGACCAGGGTGTCATTCGACCTAGCGCCAGTCCCTGGGCCTTTCCGGTAGTGATGGTCCCAAAGAAGGATGGAGGATTCCGTGTGTGCATCGACTACCGTGGGCTGAATGAGAAGACAATGGCAGATGCATATCCTCTCCTCAGGATCAACGACATCATCGACGTTGTGGGGGGATGTAAGGTCTATAGTACAATGGTCGCCAAGGCAGCATATCACGCAATTTGTATGGACCCGGGGAGCATCGCCAAGACAGCCTTTGTGACTCATCGAGGGTTGTATGAATTCGTGCGACTTCCTTTTGGACTGAAGAACGCACCAGCCGCCTTTCAGCGGGTCATCAACAGGGTGCTACATGGGGTGACATGTGCTGTCTCGTACCTGGATTACATCATCATCTTCTCGCGTGATTGGGACGCCCACATACAGGATCTCGGAACAGTATTCTTGCGGATTGAGGCTGCTGGGTTGGTGCTCAAGGCATCCAAGTGCAGCTTTGGAGCAAGTCAGGTGTCATACTTGAGGCACGTGGTGGGAGCATGCGGCGTTTCCCCAAACCCGCAAAAGGTGGCAATAATTGCACGCGTGCCAGTGCCAACAACACCAACAGAGGTGAGGTCATTCTTGGGCCTTGCAAGTTACTACAGACGGTTCGTACGGGACCTTGCAAAGATCGCAATGCCCCTGCATGCCCTAACCCGTATGCGAGAGGACTTCGTGTGGACAGAGGAATGCCAGCACACATTCGATCAACTTAAGGAGGCACTGATGAGCGCACCAATCCTGGTGTCGCTGGACTTTGGGAAGCCATTCATAGTGCAAACAGACTGCAGCTTCCAAGGCATGGAAGTCGTTCTAGCACAAAAGGACGCCGAGAAGAGGGAGCGAGTGGTGTGTTACACCAGTCGCACGTTGGTGGGAGCAGAGACAAACCATGTACCAGTGGAGGGGGAATGCTTGGCGGTGGTGTGGGCAGTACAATACTTCCGCACATACCTGTACGGCACAGAATTACCGTACCTGCTCTCTAAATCAATCAACACCCTTTTTGGGATCTAGGTTAGCACGCAGTTGGGCGCCATAGCCCGGCTTTCGGTTCATCCCGCATCGCCAGTTTTGCTTACCAAAAATGGCCCACTTGAAGCTCCCATTCGGTGCCGAGGTTCACTTGAGCAGCCCCGGCGTCTTGCCCATTTCAAGTTTGAGAATTGGTCAAGGGAGCTTCTACCACGAGGCCGCTAATCATTCGCTTTACCTCACAAATTGGATCCGAGCTCCAGTTATCCTGAGGGAAACTTCGGAGGAAACCAGCTACTAGGTGGTTCGATTAATCTTTTGCCCCTATACCCAAGTCTGACAAACGATTTGCGCGCCAGTATCGCTACGAGCCTCCACCAGAGTTTCCTCTCGCTTTGCCCAGCTCAGGCATAGTTCACCATCTTTCGGGTCCCAACAGGCATCCTCCGACTCAAACCTTTCATAGAAGATCATGGTTGGCCGACGGTGCAACCCCCCGAGGAGGGGATCCCGCCGCTCAGGTTACTTGTGCCCATGAGTTTGCCGCCCGCCGACTCGCGCACATGTTAGACTCCTTGGTCCTTGTTTCAAGATGGGTCGTACGGAAGCATCGCGCCAGCGCCATGAGCGTGCAGGTATTGAGGCCCGCCCAGAAGGGCGCGCGCTTCGTCCTCGGCCCCCACCGCGGCATACAAAAGCTTTATCCCGCGGCAAGAGCCCGTACTGGCCAGCGCCCCGCGCCGACTGCGGACCAGTCGCCCGTTCCGCTTGTGGCCGGGGCGCATCCATTGCCGCCGTACGCTTACCCCTCAACAATGTCAAGCACTCCTTAACTCTCTTTCCAAAGTTCTTTTCATCTTTCCCTCGCGGTACTTGTTTACTATGTGTCTCTCGCCTGTATTTAGCCTTAGATGGAGTTTACCACCCAATTAGGACTGCATTCCCAAGCAACCCGACTAATGGACAGCGCCTCGTGGTGCGGCAGGGTCCGGGGTCGACGGAGCTCTCAGCCACTCTGATGTCTCGTTCCAAAGAACTTGGGCCCGGTCCACCGCTGAGAATGCTTTCATAGACTAGAATTCGGAGACACGAGGTCCCATATTTTCAAGTTGGGCTCTTCCCACTTCGCTCGCCGCTACTAAGGGAATCCTGGTTGGTTTCTTTTCCCCCGCTTAGCTATATGCTCAAATTCAGCGGGTGCTCCTGCCTGACTTGAGGCCAAAGGGGGAAAATCTGGGGACGGCGGACGCAAGCGCCTCCGTCCACCAGAACTTGCCACGTATCTCGCGGGTCTGTATTGGGTGCCACGGCTAGGGCGCATCGACTAGTGTCGCGTTATCCACGCCGGGCGTATCCGTCCGGGCCTCGCGCTGCCTTCCAGCCGGCTCCCACGGCCATGACGGTGCCCCTTGGAGATCTTAGGGCCGCACGGTGTGGGAGGCGGCCATCTTCCGCCCGCGAGTCACGCCCCTTGAAAAAAGGGGGAGTGGGGCGATGGGGGTGTTCCAGCGGCGCTGAAGCAGACATGCCCTCGGCCAAAGCCTCAGGCGCAATGTGCGTTCAAAGAGTCGATGATTCGTGGAATTCTGCAATTCACACTACGTATCGCATTTTTTTGCGTTCTTCATCGTTGCGAGAGCCAAGATATCCGTTGTTGAGAGTTGTTTTCTGTTTTCTTTGTCGGACCACGAGGGCCACGGTTCATAATCAGGGTTGTTGGAGCCGTCGCGCTCGGGCGCGAGGGCGAGTCATGGGTTACATGGCTTGTTCCCACCGAGGAAGGACGAGACAGGTGCGACAAGGCCGTCCCTGCCCCGACCCCCCCCCGAGGGGTTCCGGTTGGGTTCTGAGGTAGCCCTCCGGCCACCAGGGCACAAAGCCCCTGAGGCGCAAGGGGAGGGGAACCGGCGTGCCCGGTAGGAATTCCACCGGGGCGCGATGCCACGCCAAGCTCTGACGGTCGGCCTCCCTCCCCGTTGCTCAGGTTGACACCCAAGCAGCGGGACGCCCCCCAATCCGCCATTGCGCAGTTGAGAGAGAGGAGATAGGAAAGACAACCGCCGACGCGTGCCTTCCGACACGGTCCCTCAGGGTGCACATCGTAAGTTCACGGGTTGGCATGATGACAGAGCCATCCCGGAGATGTGTGTCAGTGATCCTTCTGCAGGTTCACCTACGGAACGGTGAAATCCATGCGTATGAACTCAAATGTTGGTCTTGCTTCCCCTCGGTTCTACTCCCGGAGCGGCCCGACTATATGTTGAGCCGGCATCACGCGATCGCGTGAGCCAACCTGTCGCCATCTAGTCTGTGAACAGCACCCCGCGATGCGGGGCTCAGCTGCAGGTTGTCCCCTCGAGACCGTGTAAGGGCGTTCTTACCACACTCAGGCACACTTGCCCGGCCACGCTCGGCCAGCGACGACTCTCGCCGTCACGGCCACCGCGCTTGGTAGCCCCGGTCTTCCCCTGTGTGGGGAGGAGAATTTTCCCGCAATTTGATGACATCGCACATGCACGTGCCATGCACTAGCGCTTTCTTTGTGTCGCTCATCCCGCGCGGGCGACGACACACCCCCATTGCTCGACGCATTGGAGGCTGCTCAGGCTTCCGTGTTATGACCCAACGGAGGATCACAGAAAACCTTGTTACGACTTCTCCTTCCTCTAAATGATAAGGTTTAATGAACTTCTCACAATGTCGAGATGGCGAACCGTCAGCTTTGCCGCAATCCGAAAACTTCACTGGATCATTCAATCGGTAGGAGCGACGGGCGGTGTGTACAAAGGGCATGGACATAATCAACGCAAGCTGATGATTCTCGCTTACTAGGTATTCCTCATTGAAGATTAATCATTGCAATAATCTATCCCCATCGTGATGAAATTTCAGAGGTTTCCTAAACCTTTCGATCCAGGAGTGAGCTCTTTGAATGCACCAGTGTAGCGCGTGTGCAGCCCAGAAAATCTAAGGGCATCACAGACCTGGTATTGCCTCAAATGTCCAGCCGGCTAAATGCCGATAGTCCCTCTCTAAGAAGTTGGCCGCAAACTCGAATGTTCGCGTAACTATTTTGCAGGCTGAGGTCTTGTTCGTTAACGGAATTAACCAGACAAATCACTCCACCAACTAAGAACGGCCATGCACCACCACCCATAGAATCAAGAAAGAGCTCTCAATCTATCAATCCTTACTATGTCTGGACCTGGTAAACTTCCCCGTGTTGAGTCAGATTAAGCCGCAGGCTCCACACCCGGTGGTGCCCTTCCGTCAATTCCTTTAAGTTTCAGCCTTGCGACCATACTCCCCCCGGAACCCAAAAACTTGGATTTCTCATAAGGTGCTGGCGGAGTCATCAACGTAACATCCGCCAATCCCTAGTCAGCATCATTTATGGTTGAGACCAGGACGGTGTCTGATTGTCTTCGAGCCCCCAAATTTCATTATTGATTAACGAAAACATCCTTGGAAAATGCTTTCACAGTAGTTCGTCTTTCATAAATCCAAGAGTTTCACCTCTGACAATGAAATACGGATGCCCCCAACTGTCCCTGTGAATCATTACTCCGGTCCCGAAGACGAACACAATAGGACCAGAGTCCTATCACGTTATTCCATGCTAATGTATTCAGAGCTTAGGGCTGCTTTGAACACTCTAATCTTTTCAGAGTAACATCGCCGACTCCACTCCCCAGCCAATTAAGGCCAGAGCGCATCCCCAGCAAGAAGGATGGAGGAGACAGTATCAACCAATCGGCAGACCGAATCCTCCAACCCAAAATCCAACTACAAGCTTTTTAACTGCAACAACTTAAAGATACGGTATTGGAGCTGGAATTACTGCGGCTGCTGGCACCAGACTTGCCCTCCAACGGATCCTCGTTCATGGATTTAGATTGTACTCATTCCAATTACCAGACTCGTAGAGCCCCGTATTGTTATTTATTGTCACTACCTCCCTGTATCAGGATTGGGTAATTTGCGCGCCTGCTGCCTTCCCTGGATGTGGTAGCCGTTTCTCAGGCTCCCTCTCCGGAATTGAACCCTAATTCTCCGTCACCCGTTACCACCACGGTAGGCCTCTATCCTACCATCGAAAGTTAATAGGGCAGAAATTTGAATGAAACATCGCCAGCGCAAGGCCATGCAATTATTGGAGTTATTATGAATCACCGCAATGCCGAGCAAGCTCGGATTGGCCTTTTATCTAATAAATGCTTCCCTTCCAAGAGTCGGGAGTTGGTGCATGTATTAGCTCTATAATTACTACGGTTATCCGAGTAGTAGGTACCATCAAATAAACTACAGCTGATTTAATGAGCCATTCGCAGTGTCACAGTATACAAGCGTTTATACTTAGACATGCATGGCTTAATCTTTGAGACAAGCATATGACTACTGGCAGGATCAACCAGGTAGCTCTTTACGGGAACAGGCACCACGTACCTGTTCGACCTTGTGAGTTGTGCAAGTGACGCGGGCCTGACCCGGCCGCTCCTCCCTTGAAGGAAGGACGACTGGCTTTCAAGGTTCCAGGCATCAACGAAGCGAGCAAGAGCACGCTACTTGAGACAAGGGCTTGCTCCTCGCTCCCCGCACCACATGTGGTTTGGAGGCGATCCGCTGCACCCGCTGAGATTCTTTCCCGACCGCACACGTTATAAAGGAATCGCTCGAGGTGCACCAAAGAATGGCACACAACAAGGCCTTGCGCGCACAGGCGTCCGTCGCGCACTCCCTCGGTATAGTGCATTGCCACGGATGTGGAATGCATCCCCCCGATAGATGTGCAACGTGTTAGGTTACCCAATACGCAATGCGTAGCAACACAAGATCCCTCTCTCCATCCCAAGCCAAAGAGCCCGGAGGCGGTGCAGTGCAGGTCGTTTATCGGTGAAGCCAGTAATGGCCCGTCCAAAAAACATCCTGCATAGCTCCCGCTCTCATTGGGATTGGCTTGGGCCATGCAACACTTTCTGCGTACACGTCCCGTGCTGATGGGGCCAAACCGAGCTACCTCTCATCGTTGCCAAGGCCAGATTCTGCTCTGCAGTCGGGACTGGGATCACGACTGGGACCGGGTTTAGGACCGGGACTGGGATCGGGACTAGGACCGAGACTAGGACCGGGACTGGGATCGGGACTGGGATCGGGACGGGGATCGGGACTGGGATGTGGACTGGGATTGGGATTGTGATCAGGACTGTGATGAGGACTGGGATCGGAACTAGATCGGGACTAGGATCATGACTCGGAGCTGGACTAGGATCGGGACAGGGATCGGGACTGGGATCGGGAATGGGACTGGGATTGGGACTGGGACTTGGAATGGGAGTAGGACAGGGACTGGGACTGGGACCGTGACAAGGACCAGGACTGGGAAAGGACTTGGACTGGGACTGGAACTGGGACTGTGTCTGGGACTGAGACTGGGAATGGGAGAGGGACTGGGACTAGGACTTGGACTGGGACAAGAACTTTGACTAGGACTGGGTCTAGGACGCGGAATGGGACTGGGACTGGGAGTGGGACTGGGACGGGGATTGAGACTGAGACAAGGACTAGGACTGGGAGTGGGACTTGGACTGGGACCAGGACTATGATCGAGACTGAGATCAGGTTTTGGATCGTGACTGGGACCAAGGCTGGGACCAGGACAGGGATCGGGACTGGGACCAGGATGAGGATCGGGACAGGGATGGGGACTGGGATCAAGACTGGGATCGCGACTCGGATCAGGAGTGGGATCAGGACTGGGATCAGGACAGGGATCGGGACTATGATCGGGACAGGATTTTGGACTGGGATTGGGATTGCATCGGGACTAGGATCGAGACCAAGACCGGGACTGGGATCAGGACTGGGATCGGGACTAGGATCGAGACAGGGATCGAGATTCGGATCGGGACAAGGATCTAGAGTGGGACCGAGACTAGGACCGGGACTGAGATCAGGACTGGGATCGAGATTGTGATCAGGACTGGAATCGGGACTAGGATCGGGACGGGGATCGAGACTTGGATCAGGACTGGGATCGGGACAGGGATCGGGACTGGGACTATGACTGGGATCGGGAGTGGGATCGGGAGTGGGATCGAGACTGGGATCGGGACAGAGACCAGGACTGGGATCGGGATTGTGATCGGGACTAGGATCGGGATAGTGATCGGGACTGGGATCGAGACTGGGATCGGGACTTTGATGCGGACTTGGAACGAGAGTGGGATCGGGACTGGGATCGGGGCTGGGATTGGGACTGGGATCGCGAGTGGGATCAGGACTGGGATACAGATTGGGATCGGGACTGGGATTGAGACTCGGATCGGGACTGGGATCGGGACTGGGATCAAGATAGGGATCGGGACGGGGATCGGGACTACGATCGGACTCGGATCGGGACTGGGATCAGGACCAGGATCGGGACTATGACTGGGACTGGGACTTGGATTCGGACTGGGACTAGGACTGGGACTGGGACTGGGACTGGGACTGGGACTGGGACTCGGACTGGGACTGGGACTGGGACAAGGACTGTGATTGGGACTAGGACTGGAACAGGGATTGGGACTGAACTGGGACGTGGACTAGACCTAAGAATGGGACTGGGACTGGAAATGGGACAGGGACTCAGACTTGGACTGGGATTGGGACTAGGACTAGGATAGGGACTTGGACTGGGATTGGGACCGGGAATGGGATCGGGACTGGGATTAGGTTTTGGATCGGGACTGGGAATAGGACTGGGAACGGGACTCGGATCGGGACTGTGACCAGGACTAGGATCGGGATAGGGATCGGGAAAGGGGTTGTTACTGGGATTGGGATAGGGATCGGATTGGGATCAGGACTGGGATCGTGACTAGGATCGGGACTGGGGTTGGGACGGGGATCGGGACTGGGATCAGGACTGGGATCGGGACTGGTACCAGGACTGGGATCGGGACTGGGATCATGACTGGGATCGGGTTTGGGATCGGGACTGGGCTGGGGAGTGGGATCGGGACTGGGATGAGGACTGCGATCAGGACTAGGATGGGGACCGGGATCGGGACTGGGACCAGGACTGGGATCGGGACTGGGATCGAGACTGGGATCGGGACTTGGACCGGGACTGTGATCGGGACTTGGATCGGGACAAGGATCGGGACTGGGATCGAGACTGGGATCGGGACTGGGATCGGGACTGGAATCGGGACTGGGATGGGGACTGGGATCGGGACAGGGATCGGGACTGGGATCGGGACTGGGATCGGGACTAGGATCGGGACTGGGATCGAGACTGGGATCGGGACTGGGACCGGGACTGGGATCGGGACTTGGATCGGGACAAGGATCGGGACTGGGATCGAGACTGGGATCGGGACTGGGACCGGGACTGGGATCGGGACTTGGATCGGGACAAGGATCGGGACTGGGATCGAGACTGGGATCGGGACTGGGATCGGGACTGGAATCGGGACTGGGATGGGGACTGGGATCAGGACAGGGATCAGGACTGGGATTGGGATTGGGATCGTGACTGGGATCGAGACTCGGATTAGGACTTGGATCGGGCCTCAGATCGAGACTGGGATCAGGATTGGGATCAAGACTGGGATCGCGAGTGGTATTGGGTCTGGGATTGGGACTAGGATCGGGACGGGGATGGGGACTGGGATCAGGACTGGGATCGGGATTGGTACCGGGACTAGGATCGGGAATGGGATCGTGATTCGGATCGGGACTGGAATCGGGACTGGGGTTGGGACATGGATCGGGAGAGGGATCGGGACTGGGATGGGGACTAGGATCGGGACGGGACTCGGGACTCGGATCGGGACAGAGATCGGGACTGGGATAGTGACAGGGATCGGGACTGGGATTGAGACTGGGATCGGGACTAGGATCGGGATAGGGATCAGGAGTTGGATCACGAATGGGATCGGGACTGGGATCGGGACAGAGATCTGGACTGGGACTCGGACAAGGACTCGGACTGGGACCGTGACTAGGACCGGGACTGGGGCTAGGATGGGGACTGGGACTGGGAGTGGGAGTGGGACTGGGACGCAAACTGGGATCGGGACTAGGATTGAGACTGGGATCGGGACTGGGACCGGGACGGGGATCGGGACAGGGATCGTTACTGGGATGTTGACTGGGATCGGCATTCTGATTGGGACTGGGACCGTGACTAGGATCGGAACTAGGATCGGGACAAAGATCAGGATTAAGATTGGGACTAGGATCGTGACTGGGATCGGGCTTGGGATCGCGACTGGGACTGGGAGAGGGACTGGCACTGGGACAGGGACAAGGACTGGGACTGGGACTAGGACTTGGAGGGGGACTGGGTCTGGGTCTGGGACTGGGACTAGGATATGGACTGGGACTAGGATTGGGACTGGGACCGGGATTGGGAATGGGACTGGGACTTGGACTGGGACTTGAACTGGAACTGGGACTGAGACAGTGATAGGGACTGGGAGTGGGCTTGGGACTAGGATCGGGACTGGGATCGGGACTGCAATTAGGTTTTGGAACGAGAGTGGGATTTGGACTAGGACCGGGGGAGGAATCGGGACTGGGATCGGGAGTGAGATGAAGACTGGGATCTAGACTGGGATCGGGACTAGGACCGGGACTAGGATCCGGACCAAGATCGTGACGGGGATCTGGAATGGGATCGGGACTGGGATCAGGACTGGGATCGGGGCGAGGATCGGGACTAGGATCGGGACTGGGTTCGGGACTGGGACTGGGACTTGGACTGGGACTGGGACTAGGGCTGGGACAGGGACTGGGACCGGGACGGGGACTGGGACTGGGACTGGGAGTGGGACAGGGATTTGGACTGATACAAGGACTAGGACTGGAAGTGGGACTTGGACTTGGACCGGGACTGGGATCAGGACTGGGATCAGGTTTCAGATCGGGACTGGGAGTGGGGCTGGGACCATGACATGGATTGGGACTGGGACCAAGACTAGGATCACGACAGTGATCGGGACTGGGATCAGGACTGGGATCGGGATTGGTATCTGGACTGGGATCAGGACTGGGATCGGGACAGGGACCGGGACAGGGATTGGGACTGGGATCGGGATGGGTACCGGGACTGGGATCGGGAGTCGGATCGGGACAGGGATCGGGACTAGGATCAGGCTTGGGATCAGGAGTGGGATCAGGACTAGGATTGAGACTCGGATGGGGACTCGGATCGGGACTGGGATCGGGAGTGGGATCGAGAATGGGATCGGGACTTAGATGAGGCCTAGGATCGGGATTGTGATCGGGACTGGGATCAGGACTATGTTCGGGACTGGGATCGGGACTGGGATCGGGACTAGGATCGGGACTGGGATCGGGACTGGGATCAAGAATGGGATCAAGACTGGGATCGGGACTGGAATTGGGACTGACATCGCGACTGGGATTGAGACTGGGATTGGGACTCTGTTAGGAAAATGGACGAAGCCAAATACGGAGCGAGGGATGCGGCAAACTCACCCAACAAAGCAAAGCAGAAGCAGAAGCGATGAAAATATGGAAGCGAATGATTGGTTTAGGCAAACGAACAAGGAACATAGGTACAAGTTATTGTTCCTAGTACTACCCTAGACAAAAGCCTAGTGCGTGCGCTGTGAAGCGCGGTGCGTGGTAGGAGGCGGCTTCCGCCATGGGCCTGCTGCTGCTGCTGGTGTTGCTTGGTACGGGGCACAGTCTGTGGCTCCCCACATACATCGAATCGTGGGGGCTGCTTCGTGCTTCGGCATACCTCAGAGAAAGGTGTCGTGATGCTCAGGGGCGATGCGTTTGGCACGTAGTGCGGACCGAGCCGCTCACAGACCATTGACCTGTTGGTTACGTGACCGACGTTACTTGGTAGTGGCGAGTCCCAACCGTTGAGTGGTCCGCGCGGGCTGGTCGCCGGCGGGAGGGATAACCGGTCATCGTGACTCGGTCGGCTTTGCCGCCCAAGCCGTTGAGATTGCTGCACACAGAGGGTGACCCCGCTCGAAGTTGGGTATTCCAATAATTTGGGCATGCGTGGTCCACATGCTCCGAGGGGTATTTTGCACAGCAGGGAGTAGAAGATGAGTGCCAGTCGGCATTTGGTGGCAGTGGAGTATTTTCTCACAAACTGGGATCGCGACTAGGATCGGGACTGGGACCCGGATTGGGAACAGGACTGGGATCGCGACTGGGATCGCGATAAGGATCCGGACAGGGATCAGGACTGGGATCAAACGGGGATCGGGACTGGGGTCAGGACTGGGATCGGGACAAGGATCGGGACTGGGATCGGGGCTGGGATCGGGACTGGGATAGGCACTAGGTTCGGGACTGGGATCGGGACTGGGATCCTGACTAGGATCGGGATTGGCATCGAGACTGGGATCGGGACTGGGATCGAGACTGGAATCGGGACTGGGATCGGGACTGGAACTGGGACTGGGACACGGGCTGGGACTGTGACTGGGATTGGGACTATGATTGGGACTGGGACTTAGACGCGGACTAGGACTGGGGTTGGGACTGTGACTGGGACTCGGACTGGGACTGGGACCGGAACTGGGATCGGGACTAGGATTAGGACTAGGATCGGGACTGGGACCAGGACTGGGACCGGGACAGGGATCGCGACAGGATCGAAACTATGATCAAGACTAGGATCGGGACTGGAATCCATACTGGGATTGGGACAGGGATCGGGACTGGGATCTGGATGGAGAGTGGGACTGGGACTGGGACTGGGGATGGGACTGGAACTGGAACTAGCACTAGGAATGGGACAAGGACTGGGACTGGGACTAGGACTGGGACTCGGACTGGGACTGGGACTTGGACTGGGACTTGATGTGGGTCTCGGACTAGGACTGGGACAGGGACTATGACTAGGAGTAGGACTGGGATTGGGACCTGGACTGGGACTTGATCTGGGACTCGGACTGGGATTAGGTCTGGGAATGGGACTGAGACGGGGACCGGG
Source organism: Penium margaritaceum (assembly GCA_023375785.1). NCBI lineage: Eukaryota > Viridiplantae > Streptophyta > Zygnematophyceae > Desmidiales > Peniaceae > Penium > Penium margaritaceum. Next base: position 80,150 of record SZWC01001843.1, on the reverse strand, counting down.
ACTAGGAGTGGGACTGGGACTGGGACCGGGACTGAGATCAGGGCTGGAATCAGGTTTGGGATCGGGACTCGGACCGAGACTGGGACCCGGTCATGGATCGGGACTGGGACAAGGACTATGATTGGGACTGTGATCGGGACTTGGATCGGGACTGGGATCGGGTTTTTGATGAGGACTTTGATCAAGACTGGGATCTGGACTTGGATCGGGATTGGGATTGGGACGTGGATAGCGACTGGGATTGCGACTGGGATCAGGACTGAGGTTGGGACTCGGATCGGGACTGGGATCCGGACTGGGATTGCGACTGGGATTGGGACTGGGATCGGGACTGGGATCGAGACTAAGACCGGGACTTGGACTGGGATTGGGACAGGGATTTGGATTAGGACGGGGACTGGGAGTGGCACGCGGACTGGGACTGGGTCTGGGACTGGGACTAGGACCGGGGCAGAGATCGGGACTGGGATCGGGACTGGGATCGGGATTGGGATCCGGACTGGGATATGGACTGGGATCAGGATTGTGACCGAGACTGAGATCGGGACTGGGATCGGAACTAGGATCGGGACTAGGATCGGGACTGGGATCGGGACTGGGACCAAGACTAGGATCGGGACTGATATTAGGACTGAAAATGGGACTCGGACAAGGACTCAGAATGGGACTGTGACTGGGACTGGGACTGGGACTAGGACAAGGACTGGGACTGGGACAGGGACTGGGACATGGACTGGGATTGGGACTTGGACTGGGACTCGGACTGGGAATGGGACAGGGACTGGGACTAGAACTGGGACTAGGACTGGGACAGGGACTGGGAGTGGGACTGGGACTGGGACTGGGACTAGGAGTGGGACTATGATTGTGACTGAGAAAGAGATTGAACTGGGAGTGGGACTTGGACTGGGACCGGGAATGGGATTGGGACTGGGGTCAGGTTTCGGATCGGGACAGGGACCGGGACTGGGATCGGGACTGGGATCAGGAGTGTGATCGAGACTTGGATCGGGACTGAGATCAGGACTGGGATCGGGATTGTGATCGGGACTAAGATCGGGACTGTGATCAGGACTCGGATCAAGACTGGGATCGGGACTGGGATCGAGACTGGGATCAGGACTGGGATCAGGAAAAGGATTGGACTGGGATTGCGACTGGGAGTGGGACTGGGATCGGGACTGGGATCGAGACTGGGATCGAGACTGGGATCGAGACTGGGATCGAGACTGGGATCGAGACTGGGATCGAGACTGGGATCGAGACTGGGATCGAGACTGGGATCGAGACTGGGATCGAGACTGGGATCGAGACTGGGATCGAGACTGGGATCGAGACTGGGATCGGGACTGAGATCAGGACTGGGATCGGGAGTGTGATCGGGACTAAGATCGGGACTGTGATCAGGACTCGGATCAAGACTGGGATCGGGACTGGGATCGAGACTGGGATCAGGACTGGGATCAGGAAAAGGATTGGACTGGGATTGCGACTGGGATCGCAACTTGGATCGGGACTGTGATTAGGACTCGGATCGGGACTGGGATCAGGACTGGGATCGGGACTGGGATCGGGACTTGGATCGTGACTAGGATCGGGACTGGAATCAGGACTGGGATCGGGACGGGGATCGGGACTAGGATCGGGACTGGGATCAAGACTGGGATCGGGATAGGGATATGGACTGGGATCACGACTGGGACCGGGACCAGGATCGGGACTGAGATCGGGACTAGGATCGTGACTGGGATCGTGACTGGGATCGAGACTGGGATCGAGACTGGGATCGGGACTGGGACCGGATTGTGATCGGGACAGGGATCGGGACTAGGATCGAGACAGGGATTGGGACTGGGATGTGGACTGGGATCAGGACTGCGATCGAGAATGGGATCCGGACTTTGATCAAAACTATGATCGGGACTAAGATCGGGACATGGGATCGCGACGGGGATCAAGACTGGGATTTGGACTGGGATCAGGAATGGGACTAGGAGTGGGAATGGTAATGGGACTGGGACTAAGACAAGGAGTGGGACTGGGACAAGGACTGGGACAGGGACTAGGACTGGGACTGGAACTGGGACTTGGACTAGGACTGGGTCTGGGACTGGGACTCGGATAGGGAATTGGACTATGACTGGGACTGGGACTCGGACAGGGATTGGGGCTGGGTCTGGGACTGGGACAGGGACAAGGACTGAGAGTGGGACTGGGACTCGGACTGGGACAGGGACTAGTACGGAGTGGGACTGGGACTGGGACCGGGACTGACATCTGGACTAAAATCAGGTTTCAAGTCGGGACTGGGACCGGGACTCGGACCGGGACAGGGACTGGTACTGGGAACAGGACTGGGATCGCGATAGGGATCGGGACTGTGATCGTACGGGGATAGGGAGTAGGATCGGGACTGGGATCGGGACTGGGATCGGGACTGGGATTGGGACAGGGATCGGGACTGGGACCGGGATTCGCACTGGGACTGGGATCGCGACTGGGATCGTGACTGGGATCGGGACTAGGAACGGGACTGGGATCAGGACTGGGATCGGGACTGTGATCGTACGGGGATAGGGAGTAGGATCGGGACTGGGATCGGGACTGGGATCGGGACTGGGATTGGGACAGGGATCGGGACTGGGACCGGGATTCGCACTGGGACTGGGATCGCGACTGGGATCGTGACTGGGATCGGGACTTGGATCGGGACTAGGATCAGGACTGGGATAGGGACTATGATCGGGACTAGGATTGGGACTATGATCGAGACTGGGATCGGGACAAGGATCAGAACTAGAACCAGGACTAGGATCGGGATTGGGATTGGGACTGGGATCGGGACTAGGAACGGGACTGGGATCAGGACTGAGACTATGACTGGGACTGGGACTAGGATTGGGATTGGGACCGGGACTTGGACTGGGTCTGGGTCTGGGACGGGGACTGGGACAGGGACTGGGGCTAGGACTGGGACTAGGACTGGGACTAGGACTGGGACTGGGTCTGCGACTGGGACTGCGACTTGGACTAAGAGTGGGACTTGGACTGGGAATGAGACAGGGACTCGGACGGGGAGTGTGACTAGGACTGGGACCGGGACTAGGATCGGGACTGGAATCAGGTTTCGAATCGGGACAGGGACCGGGACTAGGACCGGGACTGGGACCGGGCCAGGGATCGGGACTGGGACCAAGATTGGGATCGGGACTGTGATCGGGACTGTGATCGGGACTGGGATCGGGACTGTGATCGGGACTGGGATCGGGACTATGATGGTAACTGGGATTGGGACTATGATCGCGACTGGGATTGGGCCTCGGATCGGGACTGGAATCGAGACTGGGATCGGGACTGCGATCGGGACTGGGATCAGGACTGGGATCATACCTGTGATCGCGACTGGGATCAGGACTGGGATCGGGACTGGGATCGGGACTCGGACCGCGGCTGGGATCGTGACTGGGATCGGGAATGGGATCGATACTGCGATCGGGACTGGGCTCAGTACTGGGGTCGGGACTGGGATCGGGACTAGGATCGAGAGTAGGATCAGGACTGGGATTGAGACTGGGATCGGGACAGGGATCGGGACTTGGATCGGGAGTGGGATCGAAATTGGGATCGGGACTGGGATTGGGACTTGGATCGGGACTGGGACTGGGATTGGGACTAGGATTGGGACTGGGACGGGGATTGGGATTGGGACTCGGATCGGGACAGGGATCGGGACTGGGATCGGGACTGCGATCGGGATTGGGATCGTGACTGGGATGTGGACTGAGATTGGGATTGTGATCGGGACTGGGATCGGGATTGGGATCGGAACTAGGATCGGGACTATGATTGGGACTAGAATCGGGACTGGTATCAAGACTTGGATCCGGACTGGGATTAGGACTCGGAATGGGACTAGGAATGGGACTGGGAATGGGACTTGGACTGGGACAAGGACTAGGACTAGGACTGGGACTGGGACTGGGTCTGGGACTGGGACTGGGAATGGGACAGGAACGGGGACTAGGACTCGGACTGGGACTGGGACAAGGACTGGGACTGGGTCTAGGGCTGAGATCGAGACTACGACTGGTAGTGGGACTAGGACTGTCACTGAGACAAAGACAGGAACTGGGAGTGGGACTTGGATTGGGACCGGGACTGTGATCGGGACTGGGTCAGGTTTCGGATCGGGACTGGGACCGGGACTTGGGCCGGGACAGGGATCGCGACTGGGACCAAGACTACGATCGGGACTCGGATCGGGATTGGTACCGAGACTGGGATCGGGACAAGGATCAGGACTATGATCGAGACTAAGATCGGGACTGGGATTGGGACGGGGATCAGGAGTGGGACCGAGACTGGGATCAGGACTTAGATCAGGACTGAGATCGAGATTATGATTGGGACTAAGATCGGGACTGTGATCGGGACTGGGATCATCACTGGGATCGGGACTCGGATCGGGACTAAGATCGGGACTGGAATCGGGACTGGGATCAGGACTGGGATTGGGACTCGGATCGCGACTAGGATCGCAACTGGAATCGGACCTTGGGTTGGGACTTGGATCGGGATTGGGATGAGGATGTGGATCGGGACTGGGATCGAGAATGGGATCAGGACTGGAATCAGGACTGGGATCATGACTGGGATCAAGATGGGGAGCGGGACTAGGATCGTGACCGGGATCAGGACGGGGATCGGGACTGTGATCGGGACTGGGATCCGGACTGGGATCGGGACCGGGATAGGGACTGAATCGGGACTGGGATCGTGACTAGGATCGTGACTGGGATCGAGACTCGGGTCGAGACTAAGATCGGGACGGGGATCAGGACTGGGATTGGGACTTGGATAATGATTAAGAGCAGGACTAGGATCAGGAGTGGGATCGGGACTGGGATCGGGACATGGATGGGGACTGGGATCGCGACTTGAATTGCGACTGGGATTGGGACTAGGATTGGGACTGGGATCGGGACTAGGACTCGGACCGGAACTGGGACTCGAACTGGGACTGGGATTGGGACCAGGACTGGGACCAGGACTAGGATTGGGACAAGGACTGGGTTGGGGACTGGGACTGGGTCTGGGATGTTGACAAGGACTGAGACTGGGACAGGGACCAGGACTGGGATCGGGACTAGGATCGGGACTAGGATCGGGACTAGGACCAGGACTGGGACCGGGACTGAGATCGGGACTAGGATCAGGACTTGGACCGGGACTGTGATCAGGACTGGGTTCGGGACTAGGATCGAGACAAGGATTGAGACTGGGATGTGGACTGGGATCGGGACTGCGATCGGGAATGGGATCGGGACTCGGATCAGAACTAGGATCAGGACTAGGATCAAGACTGGGATCGGGACTGGGATCAAGATTGAAATCGAGACTGTGATCAGACGGGGACTAGGACTCGGAGTGGGAATGGGACTGGGACGGGGACTAGGACTCGGAGTGGGAATGGGACAAGGACTGGGATCGGGACAGGGATTAGGACTGGGATCAGGACTGGGATCGGGGCGGGGATCGCGACTATGATCGGGACTATGATCGGGACTGGCATTGTGACTCGGATCGGGACTATGATCAAGACTGGGATCGGGACTTGGTTTGGGACTGAGATCGGGACTGGGATTGGGACTGGGATCAAAACTAGGATCGTGACTGTGATTGGGATCAGGATCAAGACTGGGATCGAGACTGGGATCCAGTCTTGGATCGGAACTGGGATCAGGACTGGGACCGGGAATGGGGTCGGGATTGGGATCGGGACTGAGATCGGGACTGGGATCGGGACTGGGATCGGGATTGGGATCGAAACTAGGACCGTTATTGGGACTCGAACTGGGACTGGGACTCGAACAGGGACTGGGACTGGGAGTGGGTATGGGACTTGGACTAGGACTGGGACCGGGACCGGGACTGGGATCGGGACTACGATCGGGATTGGGATCAAGACTGTGACCGGGACAAGGATCGGGACTGGGATCGGGACTGGGACCAGGAGTGGGATCGGGGCTGGGATCGGGATTGGGATATAGACTTGGATCGGGTCTGGGATCGGGAAAGGGATCGGGAATGTGATCAGAACAGGGATCGGGACTAGGATCACAACTGGGATCCAAACTAGCATCAGGACTGGGATTGGGACTAGGATCCGGACTCGGATCGGTACTAGGATCGGGACAGGGATCGGGACTGGGATGAGGACTAAGATTGGGACGGGGGTCGAGACTAAGATCGGGACTGGGATGTGGACTGGGATCAAGACTGCGATCGGGACTAAGTCGGGACTGGGAATCGGAACATCAGGACTAGGATCGGGACTACGATCGGGACTCGGATCAGGACTGGGATCGGGACAGGGATCGGGACTGGGACTGGGACTGGGAGTGGGAATGGGACTGGGACTGGGAGAGGGACTGGGAATGGCACAAGGACAGGGACTGGGACAAGGACTTGGACTGGGACAGGGACTAGGACTGTGTCTGGGACTAGGACTGGGACTGGGACAAGGACAAGGACTTGGATTGGGACTGGGACTGGGACTGGGACTGAGAGTGGGACCGAGACTAGGACTGAGACAGGGAGTGGTACGGAGTAGGACCAGGACTGGGACCACGACTCAGATCAAGACTGGGATCAGGTTTCGGATCGGGCTTGGGACCGGGACTGGGACCGAGACGGGGATCCGGACTGAAAGAGGACTGAGATTGGGACGGGGATCGGGACTGGGATCGGGACTTCGATCAGGACTCGGATCAGGACAAGGATTGGGACTGGGATGAGGACTGGGAACGGGACAGGGATCGGGACTGGGATCGGGATGTCAACTGGCCTAAGGCAAACGGACTAGAAAAGAGGGCCGACACAATAGCACCTGCTGTCCGCTCCTAGCTTTTCAGCTAGGAGAAGATATCACCCTCAGGATCACGGTTTCAGACAAAGCAGTTCCTAGGCAATCACTTGCTAGCAACTGGGTCCACTTAACACTTGGTCACTTTCGCGCGAGGTGCTAGTCAAAGACTAACTCCTGGGGCCTAGACCAACCAGTGTCTTCTTTAAACTGTTCCTTTGTTGGACAAAACTAGGAGCATCTAAGGCCAGATTGTGTAATTAGGATGAGGAATGAGCCTGTTACGTGTAGTCCTCTGCCTGGCTTCTAACGTGTGTGGGTAGTGACACTTTTAGGGTGGTCACTCCACACCACCTCACCAGTCCGCCAATTGGCGCATCCACTGACCACCAAGTGGCGCACTCTCCTCATGCATGGAGAAATGTCTAAGTAACTTCCCCAATACTAGAAGGTCAAAAAACCTCCTGCGCACAGCAAGGCTCGATCGCAGGACCTGTTGTCCCTAAGTCCAACATGCTATCCATTGCGCTACACTTCTGGTGTCTCGATTGGACTTGCACCACGAACAAGGTTTGGGGGACTTACTCCAAGGGAGCAGTGCATGCCCAACCTGTCCGTCAAACCATAGCAGTGCCCATGGGGCATAGAAGAATAACAATCTCTCCCTTGCACCGTAGGCCACCTGCTGTGGTAGTTTTCTTTGGCATGAACCTGTAGCTCTAGGTTGTGTTTGTGCATGTCATTTTTTTTTTGGTCTTTAGTTCTCGTCTCTTGCATCCACCATGCTGACTCCTCGAGCACCTGCAACATGCAAATCACTGTCTAGCGGCTTTGTCAAGAAGTCCGCAAGCATTTTCTTGGTTGCGACGTGCTCGAGTTCCACGACACCCTTGGCGATAAAGTCACGTGAGTAGTGGTACCGAATATTGATGTGCTTTGTATGCCGGGAGATCATGTCGTCCTCTGCCATAGCCATGGCACTTTGGTTATCAATGCGGATGACCGTTGCCTCCTCTTGCGGTGCCTTGATCTCATCAAGCAAACTGCGAAGCCACTGTATTTCCTTGCACACTTCGGAGAGTGCAATGTACGCCACCTCAGCAGTAGAAAGCGAGACACAGTCCTGCTTCCTGCTTGCCCACGAGACCGCACCACCGTTCAGAAGACAAACAAACCCTGAGGTGGACTTCCTGTCATCAATCCGTCCTCCCCGGTCCGCGTCAGTGTAGCATGTCAGTCGTAGCAAGTCTGATCCTTCTAGACCTCCAAACTGGAGTCCGACGTGCCGAGTCTTTTTGAGGTAGCAAAAAATCCGCTTCACGACTTGCCAATGTTCAGGCCCAGGCTTGGCCACAAACCTGCTCACCTGACCCACTGCAAAAGCAATGTCAGTTCGTGTTCCCACCATTGGATACATGAGGCTTCCAACGGCGGACTGGTATGGAATGTTTTGCATCTCCCGCCGGTCTGCCTCGTTGCTTGGTGACATGGAGGAGGAGAGCTTGCAGTCGGAGGGCATGGGGGTGTTGACGGGCTTGCAGTCCTCCATGTTGTAGCGCTTCAAGATGTCCATGATCTACTTNAAAAATCCGCTTCACGACTTGCCAATGTTCTGGCCCAGGGTTGGCCACAAACCTGCTCACCTGACCCACTGCAAAAGCAATGTCAGTTCGTGTTCCCACCATTGGATACATGAGGCTTCCAACGGCGGACTGGTATGGAATGTTTTGCATCTCCCGCCGGTCTGCCTCGTTGCTTGGTGACATGGAGGAGGAGAGCTTGCAGTCGGAGGGCATGGGGGTGTTGACGGGCTTGCAGTCCTCCATGTTGTAGCGCTTCAAGATGTCCATGATCTACTTGGTCTGGTTGAGCTCGATGGTGCCTGCTTTGCGGTTGCGGTGAACAGCAATCCCGAGGTAATACTCGAGAGGTCCCATGTCCTTCATCTTAAATATGCTGACCAGATTTTCCTTGAGGTCCGTGAGGGCCCTCTGAGGAAGAACACATGATAAGGTCATCCACGTACAACGCCACAAGTAGCAAGCCACGTTCGTCCTCCCGCACATAGACGCTAGGGTCATTTTTGCAATGTGCGAAGGAGGAACCTGATGGAGGCAAACGTGACGACCGGTGCGAAGGTCTCATCGTACTCAAAACATGCGCGCTGTGAGAACCCTTTCGCCATGACCCTTGTACTTGTCAATGCTATCATCTTGCTTCCGCTTCAACCTAAGCACCCACTTTGAGCCCACCACGTGAGCGTTAGCGGGTCTGTCCACCGGCACCCATGTGCCACTTTCTTCGATGGACGCGACCTCGCTGTCCACCGCCTCCTTCCACTTGGCCGCATCGGGCCTTGCCAGTGCTTCAGCCACGGTGAGGGGCTCTCCCTGAGCCAAACAGGACCAGCTCAGTCCAGTCCAGCTTCCAGTGTCAGTGTCGTACTTTGGAGTTTGTTGTCTTTGTTGTATGCTTCGACGTTGCATTGCTGGTGGATATTTGCCATGCTTTTGCTCCTGTGGTGTTGGCTGCCCTGGAGCTGAATTTTCCTCTTTTGAAGAGCCAGTGGCCTCGAAGCTGGTCTCAGAGACCTCGGACCTCTCTGACTCTGTGTCGGAGCTCGCCGCTGCGTCAGCCTGCGCAGCCGCTCCCCTGGCATACCACTCTTCTTCACTTCCTGCCGCAATGGCACCACTTGCCAGTTTTGAGGAGCTTGATCTCCTGACTCTAGCAGCACCAACCACTCTCCCTGTTTTGGAGCTTTCGTGGGATGAAACATCTCTTCCTTGCCTGGTTTTCTCTCATCAAATGTGACATCCCGGCTGGTGATCAGTCTTCTTCCTGCCAGGTCCCACAAGCGATATGTCTTGTGTGCCGTCTCATAGTCCACCATAATGCACTTTTGTGCTCTTGAATCCAGCTTGCCGGTACCCTCATCCGCCTGGACCTTTGTCCATGCGGTGCAGCCGAATACTTTCAGGTGTGATGCCTCCGGCTTCTTCCCTGACCAAACTTCTAGTTAAGGGTGCACGCAATGCCAGATTCGCGAGTCTTGTAGAAGACTCGGAATCTCGAATCAAATCCATGTGTCAGATTCGGATTCGCGAATCTTTTGCAAAGAATCTCGAATCTGAGATTCTCGAGTCTATATCATTAAGATTCACGAATATTCAGTTGAAGATTCACGATTCCACTACTTTCACCATGTTAGTTCTAGACATTCATTTTTTACATTGTTCGTTGACTGTTACATTTGTATGTGACATACCTGGGTGCCCAAAACNCAGTCACATTTCACAAAGGTTGCAATGTAATACAAATTTGGCACTAGACAGCAGCAAAACAAGGAATGGACCATTTCATCTTTGTGCTGAGAAGGGTCAGATTGACCCTCTCATGGGGAGGGTCAGTTGACCCCCCCCCCTACCCCACATGTCCTGCTGCTGTTCACGACAGATTGCAACATGGCAAGCGGCATTGTCATGGGCTCAAGTTAGCATGTCAAGAGTCAACCATCAGCCTGTAAGAGGCTGGCCTACAGTCTGCCTTCACACGGCCTACACTAATCATGGCATTTCGACGACGTCTTCGTCATCCAGAGATAGGCCATTGGCCATGTTCTCCAGGCTTGCTGCTTCATCATCTTCGTCGAGGTCGTCGTCGCCGTCTTCGTCATCATGGTCGTCCTCCGAGCTGCTGTTGTCGTCCTCTCCCTCCTCGTCACTGTTGCTCCCCTCATTGCCTCCACTGCATCCCCCAGCAGGCAGCACACCGGCTGCGGCCTTCTCAGCTCTTTGCCTCGATGCCCTGCGCCTCGCCTTCTCCTTCGCTTCCTCCTCCTGCAATTCAACAGCAATACTGCCATTCGGAGCAACAGGAAAATCTTTCAGTTGAGGGTCATTAATCCACGTTTTCAGCATCAAGACATCCTGGACAATCATGTCACTCAGAGAGTGCCTGTAGTCAATCACCACATGACCCCCCAGGCTGAACATTCTCTCACAGGGGGTGCTGGTTGCAGGAACAGCAAAGACATCGAGCACCACAAGAGCAAACGTGGGATACTTCACCACATTGTCCCGGAAGTAGTGGAGTACATTCGTCCGACGCCCAACCCTAGCCTCCTTCTTCCACTCTTCCACTTCCTGCTCAAGCGAGTCTGGCTCGACCACCTCCTGCTCAGCAGGAGGCTCTTCAAACAGTTCATCCATGGTGTCAGCCAAGGCGGCTTGCACCATGGACTTCTTTGCAGCACGCTGTGGTTACTGTCGTCCACGCCTTCCTCCTCCAGTTGCTGTAGCTGCACCAACAGCTGAACTGCCAGCCGCCACAGATGCAGTGCCACCCGCCACAGCTGCACTGCCACCGGCCACAGATGCACCGCCAGCCGCCACAGTCGCACCGGCACCTGCCACAGGTGCACTGCCAGCCGCCACATTGGCACCATCTGCTGCCTGGTCAGCATTGCCCAGGGAGGCTGCTGCAGCTGCTTCCTGCTCTGCTTGCCTTGCGGCTTCGCGCTCTGCTGCTGCTGCCGCTTCCTCCTGGCGCCTCACCACACGAGCATGGTAGGGCCGCATCTGCTCTACAACTTTCAGCTCCAGGTCAACTGGGTTCATGATGCCGAGGAGCTTGTGCATGCGGTCGAAGAAGCGGAAGCGGAAACGAGGGTCGATGGCTGTTGCCACGACATGACGGACGGTCAGCTTCTTCACATACTTCTCGACCTGCACATTGCACTCAAGCACACAGCCACACCATCAATTGCACATTGCACATTGTACATTGAACATTCATTTGCAGTTGCATATTGCAGATCGATTTCAAGTTGCACATTGCAGACTTCACATTGCACATTGCACATCCGTCTCACATTGCAAACTGCACATTGCACATTGCACATCCGTCTCACATTGCAGACTGCACATTGCACATTGCACGTTGCACATCAATCTCACCTTCTCCTGGACTGCTCCAAGTCCAGGCTTCAACTCAAGCAGGAGCCTGTCAGCAGGGTCAACATCCGAACGCTTCCTGCTCTTCTTCTCTGCGGCTGCAGCCTTCACCTGCCACTGGTGCACCTTTGCAATGATCACACTGAAGAAGGGAATGACCAGGGAGAGGGTCGGATAGTTCTGGCCACTGATGTCATCTGTGAAACCCTTAAAGGGCTTCAAGATGGCAGTGACGAGAGCCAGCAGCTCCCACCCGTTGCCGCTCGGTTTGAACTCTGGTGCCTTCCGCGTCAGCCACTGATCAAGCACATCCTTCAAGTGCACCACTCTGGTGCACATGTCCAGTGTGGAGTTCCACCTGGTCGGAGTGTCCTGGTGAAGGTGCAGGTACTGCACACCTACAGAAGCAGCAGCAGCCTCAAGTGACTCTTCCCTCTTTGCACTACGTGTCACAAACGTCACAATGTCACGTGCAGTGCGGAGTGTTCCTTGACAACCTCCTGCCCAATGAGGTCGTTGACGGCCAGGTTCATGGAGTGGCCCATGCATCGGATATGGCCCTCCTTCTTGAACTTGTCATTGTGCACAGTGAGAAAGGAATCGACCATGCTGTCATTGACACTGTCATTGTCGACTGTGAGATAGAAAATCTTGTCCCACAGTCCCCAATCCTTCAGGGCTGCTGAGAAGAGTCCGTAAACATTCTCAGCAGTGGCAGAGCCCGACACAGATGGGAATGCAATTGCAATGCTTTNTGAAAGCCGCGGCCCCAAGCCTGATCAAACGCGCCAAAGCTGTGCGGCCTGGCAGACTGGCAAGAGGGTTACAGTGCAGAAAACTCTGACGCAGCCATCCAGATTCAATGGACAAGAATGAGTGGTTTTTGTCCACCACGTGCTTCCACACAAGGGAGTGAAAATACTTCCTGTTAAATACAATACCCACGCCTGCACAGGCACATGCAAGGACGTCGTTGGAGCCGTCCACCACTTGCGCTGTTGACGTTGCCGCGGCCGTAGCGTTTGACAGGTTCTGGGCGGCCTCCGCGGTCTTCAGCTCCTTCCACCTAGCGAGTAGAGCCGCCTTGAGGTGCGTCCACATGCCAGAGGTCGTGCTCTGGTTGATGGCGTACGTGCCTTTCTTCCCTCGTCGGCGTGGACAGATGGTGCATTGCGCTCTCGGCTCCCCCTTGATGACGTAGTACTCAAAACCTGTCCATATGACACTCGGCTTGCGCTTCCTGAGGTCTTCTTTTGCCGCAGCTCCAGTGCCAGCATCTACGGCAGAGGCAACGGGGGCAGGGAGATGAAGTGCTGGCGTACTCGGTGCGTGAGAGGCGGCGGGCGTTGGGGAGGTCTGGGAGGCAGCTGCCTGCGAAGCCATGGTGACGNCCCCCCCCCCCCCCAAGAAGTCCAGATTCGCGAATCCGGGTCGAATCTTTCATCCAGATTTGGATTCGCGAATCCAGGACAAGATTTGGATTCGCAAAACTTACTCGCAAATCCAACGTTTTGGTGCACACTCTTACTTCTAGTTGTGTCATCTGTTGCTTTCGCTTCTTCTTTCCGCGCCTGCCCAGAGCAGCCGCAGGAGTCAGGTTGACGAGATAGCATGCCGTTCTTGCCGCTTCTGCCCATAACCGCAGTGGAGGCTTTGCATCGAAGAGCATGCTATGCACCATGCCGAGGATGGTCTGAGTCATGCGTTCGGCAACACCATTGCTCTGCGGGGTGTAAGGCGTTATGGGCTGGTGGTTGATCCCATGTTGCCGCAACCAGCCCTTGCATGCCTCGTACACTCCGCCGTTGTCGCTCCGCATCCCTTTGACTCTCTTTCCGGTCTGCCGCTCCACCATGGTGACAAACTCCTACAACTTTTCTCTGACCTCTCCCTTTGTTTTGAGGAAGAAGATCCACACATTGCGGCTGTGGTCGTCCATGAAGGTCAGAAAACACTTGCTACCACCGTTTGATGCCATGCGAAAGGGTCCGCACACGTCGGTGTGAGTCAGGTCAAGGACTGATTCTGCGCGGCGACCATTGCGCTCAAAGCGAGTGCGCTTGGTCTTGCCTTGGAGGCAAGGTTCACACAAGCTGCCACACTCAACCGCATCCTTCTTGCAACCATCCATGCCACAGACCAGCTGTTGTTGCTGAATGACTTGGAGCGTGCTGTTTGCAACGTGCCCAAAGGGTCTGTGCCACAGATCAGTGTCTTCGTCCTTTGCGGCAGAGGATGCTTTTTCAGTTCTTGTTGGTGTGCTCTCCTGTGTTGGTGCTGAGACCATTGCCTCTGCTACACCCGCATGACCCTCGTCTTCCGAGGTCTTTGTTGCCGTTGTCTGCAATACATAGAGTCCGTCAACCCATGGAACCTGTGCCACGAGATCTTTGTTGGCATACAGGACCTTGATGTCCTCGTTCCTGGCGATGAGCGCCTTCTTCTGTGTGAACACCACTGTCATGTCGTTGTCCGTTATCTTTGACACGGACAGAAGGTTTGCCGCAAAAGAGGGCATATAGACCACGTCACGGAGCCGTAGATCCTTCTCTGCACCATTAAGGTTGATGCTCACTAGCTTGTCTCCCACGCCCTTTGCGTTGACGACACTGCCGTTTGCACATCTGAACCGCCGATCGGTGGGGCAGATGGAGACAAATCCAGCCTGGTCGTTGCTGGAGTAATGATCGGTGCCGGAGTCGAGCCCAAAAGCTCCTGGCCTGAGCAGCGCCGCTCCTTTTCCTGGAGGCGTGCTCTGTGCCATCATGTTGGTGGCTTCTTTGCCACCCTTTTTGTTGCCTTTGTTCCCACCGCTTCCGCCCTCTTCCTTCTTTGGCGACCTGCACTCTCTTGCCCAGTGCCCACGTTTGCCGCATGTGTGGCAGTTACCCTGTCGCTTGGGAGCCTTGCCGCCATTGTTGCCTCCGCCGCCACCGCTTCCTCTGCCGCCTTTCTGACCAGAGGCTGACCCTTTGCTCCCGTGGCCACCGTAGCGTGCGGCATAGGCTGAGACGTTAGCATCACTTCCGCTGCAGTGCATGGCCTCGTTTTGCACATACTCCGACACTGCCGTGTACGTCAGGTTGTCCTCCTTCCAGCCACCCATGACGGTGATCATTGGACTCCAGCTCTCCGGTAGCGCCATGAGGAGGATCATGGCTTGCATGTTCTTGTCAAGGTCCCAGTTCATCTGGCGAGCCTCGCCAAGGAGTCCTTCAAACTACTGTAGGAAATCGGGGATTGATTCGCCCTCATTCACCCGCATGCTGATCAGCCGTTGTAGGATGAATAGTCTATTCACAAGGGAGGTGGATTGGTGCAAGCGCTTGAGCTTTTTGTAAGCTTCGAAAGCCAGCGTGTACCCGACAATGATGGGAACATACTTCTTTGCTATCGCGTTGCTGAAGAATGACATTACAATATCATTTCGATCCTTCCGAGCCTCGTGCTCAAATGTGCCTTCCGCGGGAACCTGCTCCTCTCCCTTCAGTAGCTTGATGAAGCCGTGCACTTTCATCGCCTACTCAAACTGCCATCACCAAAGGGGGAAGTCAATCCCCTCAAAAATGGGGATTCCTCCCAGGGGTCCAAGACCTTGCGGCAGTGACATATCACTCACATTTGCTCCAGTGGTCTGCCATCTGGTAGCCACTGTTGAGCTTGAGGATTGCCCTGCGGCAGCCCCCAGTCATCCCAATGGGTCAACCATTTTTGTTGCCCTTGTCTGCTTCCCACGTCTCTGCTGCGTTGAGGCCGATGTAGGCTGATGTTAGCTGATGTCTGGTACCGGTTTTAGGATGCAGATCCGTTGCTTACCCCTCCTGCCGATGTTCACCTGCAGACAAAGAATATATCTAAACCAACACACCCAGGGTCTTGCTACTAAGGCGAGAGCTTGTCCTGGTGGGGACACAAGGGTCGTGCCTCCAAGGGCAGAGCTTGTCCTTAGTCCCTGTGTGCTAAGTGCAGACCAAGTCGTTGGAACTGATGAAGCTGATGGAGATGATGGAGTTGATGGAGCCGGCGTGTGCACCTGGAGAGAGCGTACCAGAGTTGAGCGAAGTGTGCCTTACAACTGGTCAGTGTGGGCCCAAAACCCTTTGTCAACCGGCTTGAGGCCAACGGACTAGAAAACAGGGCCGACACAATAGCACCTGCTGTCCGCTCCTAGCTTTTCAGCTAGGAGAAGATATCAGCCTCATGATCACGGTTCCACACTGAGCAGTTCCCAGGCAATCACTTGCTAGCAACTGTGTCCACTTAACACTTGGTCACTTTCGCACAAGGTGCTAGTCAAAGACTAACTCCTGGGACTTAGACCAACCAGTGTCTTCTTGATACTGTTCCTTAGTTGGAAAACTCTGTGAGGAGCATCTAAGGCCAGATTGTGTAATAAGAATGAGGAGTGAGCCTGGTACATATAGTCCTTGGCCTGGCTTCTAAGGTGTGTGGGTAGTGACAATTTTGGGGTGGTCACTCCACACCACCTCACCAGTCCGCCAATTGGCGCATCCACTGACCGCCAAGTGGTGCACTCTCCTCATGCATGGAGAAATGTCTAATGAACTTCCCCAGTGCTAGAAGGTCAAAAAACCTTCTGCACACATCAAAGCTCGATCGCAGGACCTGTTGTCCCTAAGTCCAACATGCTATCCGTTGCGCTACACTTCTGGTGTCTTGCTTGGACTTGCACCACGAACAAGGTTTGCGGGACTTACTCCAAGGGAGCAGTGCATGCCCAACCTGTCTATCAACCCATAGCAGTGGCCATGGGGCATAGAGAACAACACGGGATTGGTACTGGGACTAGGATCAGGACTGGGATCGTGATTGGGATCAGGACTGTGATCGGGACTGGNATGAGGAGTGAGCCTGGTACATATAGTCCTTGGCCTGGCTTCTAAGGTGTGTGGGTAGTGACAATTTTGGGGTGGTCACTCCACACCACCTCACCAGTCCGCCAATTGGCGCATCCACTGACCGCCAAGTGGTGCACTCTCCTCATGCATGGAGAAATGTCTAATGAACTTCCCCAGTGCTAGAAGGTCAAAAAACCTCCTGCGCACATCAAAGCTCGATCGCAGGACCTGTTGTCCCTAAGTCCAACATGCTATCCGTTGCGCTACACTTCTGGTGTCT
>SZWC01001843.1:40541-63163 GCA_023375785.1 Penium margaritaceum | reverse complement strand
GCTTGGACTTGCACCACGAACAAGGTTTGCGGGACTTACTCCAAGGGAGCAGTGCATGCCCAACCTGTCTATCAACCCATAGCAGTGGCCATGGGGCATAGAGAACAACACGGGATTGGTACTGGGACTAGGATCAGGACTGGGATCGTGATTGGGATCAGGACTGTGATCGGGACTGGGATCAGGACTCGGATCAGGACAAGGATCGGGACTAGGATCGAGACTGGGAATGGGACTCGGATAAGAACTGGGATCGGGAGTGGGATCGAGACATGGATTGCGACTGGGATCAGGACTGCGATCGAGACTGTGATCGGGAGTGGGGTCGGGTCTGTGATCTGGAATGTGATTGGGACTGGGATCGGGACTGGGAATGGGACTCGGATAAGAACTGGGATCGGGAGTGGGATCGAGACATGGATTGCGACTGGGATCAGGACTGCGATCGAGACTGTGATCGGGAGTGGGGTCGGGTCTGTGATCTGGAATGTGATTGGGACTGGGATCGGGACTGGTATCGAGACAAGGATTGCGACTAGGATCGGGACGTGGATCGGGGCTGGGATCGCGACTGGGATCGGGACTAGGATCGGGTTTGGGATTGGGACTGGGATCGGGACTGGGATCAAGACTGGGATCGCGACTGGGATTGGGACTGGGATCGGTACTAGGATCGGAACTGGGATCAGGACTGGGATCCGGACCGAGACTATGGTGGGGACTAGGATCGGGACTGGGATCAAGACTGGGATCGCGACTGGGATTGGGACTGGGATCGGTACTAGGATCGGAACTGGGATCAGGACTGGGATCCGGACCGAGACTATGGTGGGGACTAGGATCGGGACTAGGATCGGGACTCGGATCGGGACTATGATCAGGACTGGGATGGGGACTGGGACTGGGAGTGGGATGGAGACTGGGATCGGGACTAGGATCGGGACCTAGATCAGGACTGGGATCGAGACTGGGATCGGGACTAGGATCGGGACTCGGATCGGGACTATGATCAGGACTGGGATGGGGACTGGGACTGGGAGTGGGATGGAGACTGGGATCGGGACTAGGATCGGGACCTAGATCAGGACTGGGATCGAGAATGGGATGGGGACTGGGATCATGAATGGGATCGGGATTGGGATCAGGACAGGGATTGGGACTGGGATCAAGACTTGGATCGGGACTGGGATCGGGACTAGGATCGGGACTGGGATCGGGACTTGGATCGGGACTGGGATCGGGACTGGGATCATGAATGGGATCGGGATTGGGATCAGGACAGGGATTGGGACTGGGATCAAGACTTGGATCGGGACTGGGATCGGGACTAGGATCGGGACTGGGATCGGGACTTGGATCGGGACTGGGATCGAGACTGGGATCGGGACTAGGATCGGGACATGGATGGGGACTGGGATCGGGACTGGGATCGGGACTGGGATCGGAACATGGATCAGGACTAGGATCGGGATTGGGATCAGGACAAGGATCGGAACTGGGATCGGGACTTGGATTGGGACTGGGATCGGAACTGGGATCGGGAATATGATCGAGACTGGGATCTGGACTAGGATTGGAACTAGGATCAGGTATGGGATCGGGGCTGGGATCGGGACTGGGATCGGGACTTGGATTGGGACTGGGATCGGAACTGGGATCGGGAATATGATCGAGACTGGGATCTGGACTAGGATTGGAACTAGGATCAGGTATGGGATCGGGGCTGGGATCGGGGGTGGGATCGAGACTGGGATCGGGATTGGGATCGGGACTTGGATCGTGACTGGGATCAGGACTAGGATTGGGACTGGGATCGGGACTAGGATCGGGACAAGGATCCATCTAGGATCAGAACTGGGATCGGGACTCTAATGGGGACTGGGATCGGGACTTGGATCGTGACTGGGATCAGGACTAGGATTGGGACTGGGATCGGGACTAGGATCGGGACAAGGATCCATCTAGGATCAGAACTGGGATCGGGACTCTAATGGGGACTGGGATCGGATTGGGATGGGGACTCGAATCGGGACTGGGATCGGGAATGGGATCGGGACTGGGATCGGGACTGGGATCGGGACTAGGATCGGGACTGGGGTTGGGACCAGGATCGGGGCTGGGATCGCGACTGGGATTGGAACTTGGATTTGGACTTGGATCGTGACTGGAATCGGGATGGGAATCGCCACTGGGATCGGGGCTAGGATCGGGACTGAGATCGAGACTGGGATCGGGACTGGGAAAGGGATTGGGACTAGGACTGGGACTAGGACTGGGACGCGGATTGGGATTGGGACTGGGACTGTGACTGGGACAGGGAGTGGGACTGGGACTGGGACTTGGACAGTGACTGGGACTGGGACTGGGACTGGGATTGGGACTGGGACTGGGATTGGGATCGGGAATGAAACTCAAACTGTGACTTGGACTGGGACTCGGACTAGGATTTGGACTAGGACAAAGACAGGGACTTGGACTGGGAGTGAGACTGGGACTAGGACTGAGAGTGGGACTGGGACTGGGACTAGGAGTGGGACTGGGATTTGGACTAGGACAAAGACAGGGACTTGGACTGGGAGTGAGACTGGGACTAGGACTGAGAGTGGGACTGGGACTGGGACTAGGAGTGGGACTGGGATTTGGACTAGGACTTGGACTGAGATTGGGACAGTGACTGGGACTGGGATTGTGATTGGGACTGGGATTGGCAATGGGACTGGGACAGGGAGTGGGACTGGGAATACGACTGTGACTAAGACTGGAATCGGGACAGTGACTGGGACTGGGACTGGGACTGGGATTGGGAGTGGGACTTGGACTGGGATTGGGACAGTGACTGGGACTGGGATTGTGATTGGGACTGGGATTGGCAATGGGACTGGGACAGGGAGTGGGACTGGGAATACGACTGTGACTAAGACTGGAATCGGGACAGTGACTGGGACTGGGACTGGGACTGGGACTACGAATGGGATTGGGACTGAGATTCGGACGGGACAGGGACTGGGACTAGGACTACAACTAGGACTAGGACTAGGACTAGGACTGGGACTGGGACTGCGATTGCGACTTGGACTGGGACTGAGACTAGGATGGGACTGGGGCTGGGACTAATACCGGGACTGGGACTAGGACTGGGATAGGGACTAGGACTAGGACTGAGACAAGGACTGGGACTGGCATAGGGACTTGGATCGGGACCAGGATCGGGATTGGGATTGGGATTGGGATCGGGAGTACGATCGGGAATTGGATCAGGACTGGGTTCGGGACTGGGATCGGGACAGGGTTCGGGACTGGACTCGGGATTGGGATCGAGGCTGTGATTGGGATTGGGATCGGGACTGGAATCGGGACTGGGATCGGGACTTGGACCGGGACTGGGATTGGGACTGGGATCGGGACCGGGATCGGGACTATAATCGCGACTAGGATAAAGAATGGGATCAGGACTGGGGTCGCAACTGGGATCGGGACTGGGATCGAGACTAGTGATCGGGACTGGGATCGGGACTGGGATTGGGACTGGGATGAGGACTGGGATGAGGACTAGGATCGGGACTGGGATTGGGACTGGGATCGGGACAAGGATCGGGAATAGGATCGGGACTACGATCGAGACTGGGATCGGGACTTGGATAGGGACGGGGATCGGGAGTTGGATCGGGACTTGGATTGGGACTCGGATCAGGAATGGGATCAGGACTGGGATCGGGACTGGGACGGGGAGTGGGACTGTGACAAGGACTCGGACTGAGAGGGGGCCTTGGACTGGAGCTGGGATTGGGACGGGGACTAGGACTGGAACTGGGACTGGGACTAGGAATCGGACAGGGACTGGGACTTGGACTTGGACTGGGACTAGGACTTGGTCTAGGACGGGGACTGGAACTGAAATTGGGACAATGACTGGGACTAAGACTGGGACTAGGGTTGGGAATGGGATTGGGACTTGGAGTGGGACTGGGACCGGAACCGGGACTATGATCGGAACTGGGATCAAGTTTTGTATCGGAACTGGGACCGAGACTGGGAACGAGACAGGGATCGGGACTAGGACTAGGAGTAGGATCGAGACTGGGACCGGGAGTGGGATCGGGACTGGGTTTCGGAAATGGGATCGTGACTGGGATCGGGACTAGGATCAGGACTGGGATCGGGATTGTGATCGGGATTCGGATCGGGACTGGGAACAGGACTGGGATCGGGACTGGGATCGGGACTGGGATCATGACTGGGATCGGGACTAGTATCGGGACGAGGATCACGACTGGGATCGCAACTGGGATCTGGACTGGGATCGGGACAAGAATCGGGACTGGGATCCGGAGTGGCATCGGGACTGGGATCGGGACTGGGATCAGGACTGGGATCGGGACTGTGATCGAGACTGGGATCGGGACTGGGATCGGGACTATGATCGGGATAAGGATCAGGACTGGGATCGGGACTGGGATCGGAATTGGGATCGCGACACCAATCAATACAGGGATCGGCATTGGGATCGGGACTAGGATCGGGACTGGGATTGTGACTGGGATCGGGAGAGGGATCGGGACTGGGATCAAAACAGGGATCGGAACTGGGATCGGGAGTGGGATCGGGACTATGATCAGGACTGGGACTAGGGCGCAACTAGGGCGCAACTAGGGCCCAACTAGGGCGCAACTGAGGCGCAACTAGGGCGCAACTAGGATGCAATTGGGGCACAACTAGGGCGCAACTATGGTTCAACTAGGGCGCAACTAGGGTACAACTAGGGCGTAGCTAGTCCCCAACTGAAGCGCAACTATGACATAAGTAGGGTGCAAGTAGGGCGCAAGTAGGTTGCAACTTGTGTGCAACCAGGGCACAAGTAGGGCGCAACTAGGGCGCAACTGTGGTGGAAGTAGGGCGAAACCAGGGTGCAACTAGGACGCAAGTATGGGCACAAGTAAGACGCGACTAGGGTACAACTAGGGCACAATTAGGGCGTAGCAAGTGCCCAACTGAGGTGCAACTATGGTGCAAGTAGGGTGCTAGTAGGGTGTAAGTAGGGTGCAATAAGGGCGCAAGAAGGGCACAACTAGGGCACAATTAGGGCGTAGCAAGTGCCCAACTGAGGTGCAACTATGGTGCAAGTAGGGTGCTAGTAGGGTGT
This sequence comes from Penium margaritaceum, assembly GCA_023375785.1. Classification (NCBI taxonomy): domain Eukaryota; kingdom Viridiplantae; phylum Streptophyta; class Zygnematophyceae; order Desmidiales; family Peniaceae; genus Penium; species Penium margaritaceum. The sequence continues at coordinate 58,023 of SZWC01001843.1, read as the reverse complement.
AAGTAGGGTGCAATAAGGGCGCAAGAAGGGCACAACCAGGTCACAACTATGATCCAACTAGGGCGCAACTAGGACGCAAGTAAGGCGCAACTAGGGCACAACTAAGGCGCACCAAGGGCACAACTAGGGCGCAAGTAGGCGCAACTAGGGCGAAACTAGGGTACAACTAGGGCGCAGCTAGGGTGCAACTAGGGTGCAACTAGGGTGCAACTAGGACGCAATTAGAGCGCAACTAGGACGCAACTAGGGTGTAACTAGGACACAATAAGGGTGCAGCTGTGGGTAAGTAGGGCGTAACTAGGGTGCAACTAGGGCACAACTAGGGCGCAAATGTGGCGCAACGAGGGCGCAACGAGGGCGCAAGTAGGGCGCAACTAGGGCGTAACTAGGGTGTAACTAGGGCGTAACTAGGGCGCAACTAGGGCGCAACTAAGGTGCAACTAGCGTGCAAGTTGGGTGCAACTAGGGTGCAACTAAGGCGCAACTAGGGCGCAGGTAGGACGCAACTAAGGACGCAACTAGGGGACAACTAGGGCGTAGCTAGTGCCAGTCTGAGGCGCAACTAGGGCGCAACTAGGACACAACTAGGACGCAACTAGTGCGTAACTAGGGTGCAACTAGGGTGCAAATAGGGCGCACCTATGGCACAACTAGGACGCCCGCGCGCAACTAGGGCACAAATAGGGGGCAGCTAGGGTGCACCTAGCGGGCAACTAGGGCACAACTAGGGCACGACTATGATGCAACTATGGCGTAACTAGGGCGCAACTAGGGCGAAACTGCAGCGCCCGATCCCAGTCCCGATCTCAGTCCCAATCCCAGTCCCGATCCCAGTCCCGATCCCAGTCCCGATCCAAGTCCCGATCCCAGCCCCAATCCTATTCCCGATCTTAGTCCCGATCCCTGTCCCGATCCCAGTCCTGATCCAAGTCCAGATCCCAGACCCGGTCCCAGTCACGATCCAAGTCGTGATCCTAGTCTTAATCGTAGTCCCGGTCCCATTTTCTATCCTAGTCCCGGTCCCATTCCCGGTCCCAGTCCTAGTCCCAGTCCCCATCCCAGTCTCGATCCCGGTCCCGGTCCCAGTCCCAGTCCCAGTCCTAGTCCCAGTCCCAGACCCAGTCTAAGTCCACGTCCTAGTCCCTATCCCAGTCCTAGTCCCAGTCCCAATCCCAATCCCAGTCGCATTCCGAGTCCCAGTACCAGTCCCGATTCCTGTCCTAGTCCCGATCCCAGACCTGATCCGGGTCTCCATCTCAGTCCTAATCCCATTCCCGATCCTAGTCCCGATCCTAGTCCTGATCCGAGTCACAATCCCTGTCCTAATCCCAAAGCCGATGCCAGTCCCGATCCCAGTCATGATCCTAGTCCTGATCATAGTCCCGATCCGAGTCCCGATCCTAGTCCTGATCCGAGTCACAATCCCTGTCCTAATCCCAAAGCCGATGCCAGTCCCGATCCCAGTCATGATCCTAGTCCTGATCATAGTCCCGATCCGAGTCCCGATCCTAGTCCCAGTCCTGAGCCTGATCCCAAGCCCGATCCCAGTCCCGATTCCAGTCCCGATCCCAGTCCCGTTCCTGTCCCTATCCCATTCCTGATTCAAGCCTTGATCCCAGTCTTGATCCTAGTCTCGATCCCAGTCCCGATCCCAGTCCCGATTCCAGTCCCGATCCCAGTCCCGTTCCTGTCCCTATCCCATTCCTGATTCAAGCCTTGATCCCAGTCTTGATCCTAGTCTCGATCCCAGTCCCGATACCAGTCCTATCCCAGTCTCGATCCCATTCCCGATCCCAATCCCGATCCTAGTCCCGATCCCAGTCCTGATCCCAGTCCCAATCCCAGTCCATATCCTAGTACCGATCCCACTCTTGATCATAGTCCTTATCACAGTCTTGATCATAGTCCCCGTCTGAGTCCCGATCCCATTCCCGGTCTCAGTCTGAGTCCTAGTCCCCATCCCAGTCCCGATCCAAGTCCTGATCCCAATCCCAGTCCAAGTCCCAGTCCCAGTCCCAGGACCAGACACAGTCAAAGTCCTAGTATGAGTCCCAGTCCTAGTCCTAGTTCCAATCCCACTCCTAGTCCCAATCCCAGTCCCATTCCTAGTCCAAGTCCCAGTCCTGATGCCACTCCCGATCCCAGTCCCGATCCCAGTCCGATCCCAGTCACGACCCAGTCCTGATCCCAGTCCCGATACCAGTCCCGATCCTATTTTTGATCCCATTCCCGATCCCAATCCCGATCCCAGCCCCGATTTGAGTCAAGATCCTTGTCCCGATCCCAGCCCCAATCCCAGTTGCGATCCGAATCACGATTCCAGTCACCCCAGTCCCGATCCGAGCCCGATCATACAGCGAGCCTAGTCGCGATCCTAGTCCTAATCCCAGTCCTGATCGCAGTCCCGATCCAAGTCCTGATCCCAGTCCTGATCCTAGTCCCGTTACAATTCCGGTCCCAGTCCCGATCCCATTCCCGATCCCATTCGTGATCCCACTCAAGATCCCAGTCCTGATCCCATTCGTGATCCCACTCACGATCCCAGTCCTGATCCTAATCCTGATCTCAGTCTCGATCCCACTCCCGATCCTAGCCTCGAACCTAGCCCCGATTCCAGTATCGATCCTAGTTTCGATCCCATCCCTGATCCCAGTCCATATCCTGGTCCCGACTACAGTCTCGATCCTAGTACGGACCCTTGTCGCGATCCTAGTCCCGATCCCAGTCCTGGTCATAGTCCCTATCCCAGTCACGATCCGAGTCCCGATCCGAGTCCTGATCACAGTCCCGGTCCCAGTCCTGCTCCTAGTCACAATCCCATTCCCGATCTTGTTTCGATCCCAGTCCCGATCCTAGTCTCGATCCCTGTCCCAATCTTAGTCACGCTTCCAGTCTCGATCCCAGTCCCGATCCCAGATGCGATCAAATTCACCATCCCATTCCCTATGCACGCCCTGATCCCAGTCCCAGCCCCTGTCACAATTCGAGTCCCGATCCTTGTTTTGGTCCCTAACCCGATCACAGTCTCGATCTTAGTCCCATTCCCACTCCCGATCCCAGTTCCGATCCCTGTCCCGATCCCAGTCCCGATCCTTGTTTTGGTCCCTAACCCGATCACAGTCTCGATCTTAGTCCCATTCCCACTCCCGATCCCAGTTCCGATCCCTGTCCCGATCCCAGTCCGGATCCCAGACCCGGTCCTAGCCCCGTTCCCTGTCCTGATCCCGGTCCTGATCCCAGTCCCCATGCCATTCCCGATTCAATCCCGATCCTAGTCTAAATCCCAGTCCCGATCACAGTCTCGATCCCATTCCAAGTCCCAGTCCCGATCCCAGTCCCGATGCCAGTCCCGATCCCAGTCCTCATCCCAGTCCCGATCCCAACCCAATCCATGTCTTGATCCAAAATCAAGATCAAAGTCCAGATCCCACTCCCGATCCCAGTCGTGATCCCAATCCCGATCCCAGCCGCGATCCCAGTCGCGATCCTTGTCCCGATCCCAGTCCCGATCCCAGTCGCGATCCCAGTCGCGATCCCATTCCCGATCCCAGTCCCGATCCAAGTCCTGATCCCAGTCCTGATCCCAGTCCCGATCCCAGTCGCGATCCTTGTCCCGATCCCAGTCCCGATCCCAGTCGCGATCCCAGTCGCGATCCCATTCCCGATCCCAGTCCCGATCCAAGTCCTGATCCCAGTCCTGATCCCAGTCTCGATCCCACTACAGATCCCAGCCCGGATCCCACCCCCGATCCCAATCCCAAGCCTAGCTTCAATCCAAGCTCCGATCCCAGACCCGATCCCAGTCCCATTAGTAGTCCCGATCCCAGTCTCGATCCCAGTCCTGATCCCAGTCCCCATCCCAGTCCCGAACCCAGTACCAATTTCTGTCCCGATCCCAGTCCCGATCCTAGTCTCGATCCAAGTCCCGATCCCAGTCCCGATCCCATTCCCGATCCCGGTCCTGACCCAAGTCCCGATCCCAGTCCTGATCCCAGTCCTGATCCCATTCTTGATCCCAGTCCTGATCCTGGTCTGATCACAGTCTCGATCCCAGTCCTGATCCTAGTCCCGATCGCAGGCCCGATCCCAGTCGCGATCCCAGTCCCCATCCCTGTCTTGATCCCAGTCACGATCCCAGTCCCGATTTGAGTCTCGATCCCAGTTCGATCCCAGTCGTGATCCCTGTCCCGGTCCCAGTCACGATCCCTGTCCCGATCCCATTCCTGATCACATTCCCGAACATCCCAGTCCCGATCAGAGTCCCGATCCCAGTCCCGATTTGAGTCTCGATCCCAGTTCGATCCCAGTCGTGATCCCTGTCCCGGTCCCAGTCACGATCCCTGTCCCGATCCCATTCCTGATCACATTCCCGAACATCCCAGTCCCGATCAGAGTCCCGATCCCAGTCCCGATCCAGTCACGATCATATTCACAATCCTAGTCCCGATCCTAGTCCTGATCCCAGTCCCAGTCCCAGTCCTGATCCTAGTCCACATCCCTGTCCCGATCCCATTCCTGATCCCAGTTTCGAGTACGGTCCCGATCCGAGTCCCGGTCCCAGTCCCGGTCTCAGTCTCGATCCCAGTCACGATCCCAGTCTCGGTCCCAGTCCTAATCCTTGTCCCAGTCCCAGTCCGAAACCCAGTCCGAATCCCCGTCCCAGTCCCAGTCCGAGTCCTTGTCCCAGTCCCAGTCCCCGTCCGAGTCACAATCCCATTCCCGATCCCATTCCCGATCCTAGTTCTGATCATAGTCCCGATCTAAGTCCCGATCCCATTCTCGATCCCAGTCCTGATCAAGCACGCCTGGTGGACAATGCCCGTTTTCTCTCAGTGGGCATATAGGGCATGTGAGGTAGTTACCGGTTAAGATGACTGCGCACTTGAACGTGGATTCCGCCTTGTGGTCAGTATTGTATTTTGTGACACCAGTCTTAATCCCGGTCCCAGTCCCAGTCTTGGTCCTAGTCGGACTAAGACTCGGACTGGGACTCAGACTGGGACTCCGACTGCGACTCGGACAGGGACTCGGAGTAGGACTCTGACTGAGACTTGGACTGGAACTCAGACTGGGACTCAGACTAGCACTGGCACTGGCACTGGCACTGGCATTGGAATAGGCAATGGTACTAGCACTGGCACTTGCACTAGCACTGGCACTGGGAATGGCTCATGCACTGGCATTGGCAGTGGAACTAGCACTTACACTCGCACTCGCACTAGGACTGGGACGTGGACTAGGATTGGGACTGGGACTAAGACTAGGACTGGGACTGGGACTTGGACTAGGACTGGGACTGGGACTGGGACTGTGACTGGGACGGGGACTGGGACTGGGACTCGGAATTGGACTGGGACTGGGACTGGGACGCGGACTGGGAATGGGACTCCCACGGCATGGGCTGCCACTCGAGGTGCGGCTGCTTCGCAGTCCACTCCTTGACCACGTACTTGAAGAGTTTATCTTCAAGCTGCGTCGTGGCAAGGTCGTCCCACTGGCTGAGTGGAGCCTTGTGGACATGTAGCATGTGCTCCATGCAGTTCAGCCAATCGGTCAGCTTCACGCCCTTTCGGAAGATCTCTACATTGTAGAGGAAGGATGTGTTCATGACCGACCCCGAAGTCGTTGAGGTAGGCAAGTCGTTGCTGCCACTGGCAGTGGCATCCGCAGCTGCGACACGCTGCCCTTGCTGCTGCATCTGTACCTGGGTCACGCTCTGCAACTCTTGTCGAGGTCGTTGCATTGGCGGCTTGCCTCGTGGGCGGACAGGTGCTGCAGTTGACAATCACGGTCAAGATCCGTGATGCTCTGTCCGACGTGGGCCAGCAGGCTGGCAAACGCGAACTTGAGCTCTGATGTTGTCAGAGCATCGGCGATAGCCTCCCGGGCCTCGCGTTGTCCGTGCACCCTTACCCACTGCAAGAGGGTACGGTTTGCGTACATGCCTCCAAGGAGTCCCACCTTTCGCAGGAGACTATCGTCGGCGACGACGCTCCAGTGGACGTTGCCCTGCCCCATCGCGGCCACACCGTAGGAAGGGGGTCCGCCCCCATTCCTCCACGTGGGGCCGGGCCTCCATCGTCGGTGGTGATCTTCAGTCGGCCTGCCGCCTCAGCAGCAAACTCCGCAAGCCTATGACGGCCATCGCAAATTGCCTTTGCGGCGTCGTCGTCTGGCTCATTCTCGCGGGAACTTCCCGTGTGACTGCTTTCAGTGCCCTTGGTGCTCTCGGCCGTCTCGCTGCCGTCGGCAGCTTCAGGGGATGCGGCGCGTGCCTTTCTCCTGCTCGAGCAATCGGCTCGAGTTCGCCGCACGACGATGGCGATGGTGTTGATCCTCATCGCCTTCGCCATCGTCGGCGTCGTGCTCTTTGTTGGGGTCTTCCTCCGGGAGATCCTCCTCAATTGCGTTGTCCGCCGCATGGGGATCACCCATGTGTGTGTTGACGTGCTCGTCGAGCACCTTTGCGGCCTCCGCACGCTTCTCGGTGTCGCCGAGGTTGGCGTTGGTTGCCTTAGGCGGTACGGTTGCCTTCGGCGGCACGGTTGCCTTAGGCAACACGGCTGCCTTAGGCGGTACGGTTGCTTTTGGGTTGGCAACCATGCTCGCGACGGCGGCTCCCAAAACTTGGAGTCCGCCAAGAGCGTATGCGGAGAACGTCACCACCTTGCCCTTGTTGGCTCTAGACGGTCCGGCACTTGCCATCCCGTCGCTTGTGCAACTAGCACGTGAAGATTGTTGTGAGGATCACCCCACAACGAGGAGGAATCGCCTCCTAAGCCGTTGCTCTCAGGATCGGTGAGGCAATCTCTATTTATATTTCTATTTTCCTAGGCCGCCACGTTGGCACAAGGTCGTGGGTTTAGAAACTAGTCCTCCTACGCCGTGACTCACGGAACTTGGTAGCAACTAGGATCTAGGAAAACAGAACATCAAAATACAAGGGAGTAACAAGGAGTGTGAGTACCGCTCACCAAACTAAGACAAAGAGCAAGAAGAGAAGCAAGTACAAGATCTAGGACAAAAAAAATACTTTTCTTCTTGTCTTCTTGACTTCTTGTCTTCCTTGGCCTCCTCTTGAGTCTTCTTTGCGTATCTTGTGTCCGTTGGCGGCGTCCTCCTTGAGCCAGCGGCGTTGGGGGAGCCGCCAAAAGTCCCCAAGTTGTCACCCTCCTTCTTTTCAGGGTTCTCTTAGGTCGTGAGCACCCCTAAGCTTGGGGAGGGACGCTGTCCCAATTCTTTGGATGAAGGAGGTTTGAAGGAGCCTTGAAAATGAGGAGGATTTTGTGATTTTAGAGGTGGGAACTCTCCAACCCACCCCACAAAACTCCTCCTAGCCCCCTGGAAGTGTCGAGAGGCTGGAAAAAAGACTCTCCACCAAGTAGAGGATTTTTCCAGCTCTCTAACGCACTTTACGGTGCTTCAATCCGTCAAGTGTTGATACCGTAGTCCCTTCCGGTATTTCTGTTGCTCCTTGCAGCTGCCGGCGGCGTTTTATCTAGGTCATAGCCACCGTTCCCGTCGAACCCTTGGTTGCTAGGGTCGTCTCACTCTGATACCGCTCGAACGGGCTAGATCTCCAGCTCTTGCTCTGAAGTCGTCGTCAGAGTTTGCAGAATGGCATCCTCAGTCCGCGTCACGGGTTTACCCCCTTTGCAAGCCTGAAGGGCAATCATCATCAATGACCCAGAGCAGAGAGACTCGAATATTTCGAGTCTCCGGAGGCCCATTTCTGTTTTTAACCAAACCCCTGGTTTTGAGACCCAACCCGGGGGTTTTTACCTTGAACTCGTGTGTTCGCACGAGTTACTTTGTTTATTTTATGTGAAAGTTCGTCGCAGACAAACTTCGACTTACGTTTTTGTCCTCTTGGCGTGAAATCGTCGTGTGCGAGGCACGCTGGCGATTTCGCGCCAATAATTTTGACCTCCCTCTCGCTCCCCTTATCCCTCGTCCTCTCTTGCTTGTTTGCAAGGAGGGCTAGGGGACGAGGGCACGAGGCCATGAGGCCTCGCCCTTCAGGCCCTCGTGGCCTCTCAGCCGCCGATCCGGCTGAGGCCGCCATCAGCGGCTGGCGGCTGGCCGGCCGGTGGCCAGCCGGTCGCTTGGCCGGCCGCCGGCCGTCCAGCCGGCCGGCAGCGAGCAGGCCGACGGCCAGCGAATTGCTGGCCGCCGGCCAGCCCTCGCTGACGCGAGGGGTGGTGCGCAACCACCCCTCGCATAAGCGAGGAGGGAGGGCCGAACCGGCCCTCCCGCTACACGGAGGCTCCCGATACGCGTGCCCAGAGGCGCTATGTCGTATGCTCCAGGGCGCGTGGGTTGGACTTTTCAAGCGGGAGTTGGGTCACCGATGTCGGTACGGGCGTGCAACATGCGTATGGATGAGTTTTCTTTATTTTGGGTCGGCGGACATTCCCGCCCCTTAGTCTCGGAGGCTCCCGAGACGCGTGCCCGGAGGCGCTAGGTCGTATGCTCCAGAGCGCGTGGGCTAGAATTTTCGAGCGGGAGTTGGGTGATCGATGTCGGCACGGGCATGCGGCAGGATGGAGTAGGGCGGAAGTAGGGCGCAAGTAGGGTGCAAGTAGGGTGCAAGTAGGGCGGAAGTACGGTGGAAGTAGGGTGCAAGTAGGACGCAAGTAGGACGCAAGTTGGGCGCATGTAGGGCGCAAGTAGGGCGCAAGTAGGAAGCAAGTAGGGCGCAAGTAGGGCGCAAGTAGGGCACAAGTAGGGTGCAAGTGGGGCGCGAGTGGGCGCGAGTGGGGCGCGAGTGGGGCGCGAGTGGGGCGCGAGTCCGGCGCAAGAGGGGCGCGAGTGGGGCGCAAATGGGGCGCAAGTGGGACGCGAGTGGGGCGCGAGTGGGGCGCGAGTGGGGCGCAAGTGGGGCGCAAGTGGGGCGCACGTGGGGCGCAAGTGGGGCGCACGTGGGGCGCAAGTGGGGCGCACGTGGGGCGCAAGTGGGGCGCACGTGGGGCGCAAGTGGGGCGCACGTGGGGCGCAAGTGGGGCGCACGTGGGGCGCAAGTGGGGCGCACGTGGGGCGCAAGTGGGGCGCACGTGGGGCGCAAGTGGGGCGCACGTGGGGCGCAAGTGGGGCGCACGTGGGGCGCAAGTGGGGCGCACGTGGGGCGCAAGTGGGGCGCACGTGGGGCGCAAGTGGGGCGCACGTGGGGCGCAAGTGGGGCGCACGTGGGGCGCAAGTGGGGCGCACGTGGGGCGCAAGTGGGGCGCACGTGGGGCGCAAGTGGGGCGCACGTGGGGCGCAAGTGGGGCGCACGTGGGGCGCAAGTGGGGCGCACGTGGGGCGCAAGTGGGGCGCACGTGGGGCGCAAGTGGGGCGCACGTGGGGCGCAAGTGGGGCGCACGTGGGGCGCAAGTGGGGCGCACGTGGGGCGCAAGTGGGGCGCACGTGGGGCGCAAGTGGGGCGCACGTGGGGCGCAAGTGGGGCGCACGTGGGGCGCAAGTGGGGCGCACGTGGGGCGCAAGTGGGGCGCACGTGGGGCGCAAGTGGGGCGCACGTGGGGCGCAAGTGGGGCGCACGTGGGGCGCAAGTGGGGCGCACGTGGGGCGCAAGTGGGGCGCACGTGGGGCGCAAGTGGGGCGCACGTGGGGCGCAAGTGGGGCGCACGTGGGGCGCAAGTGGGGCGCACGTGGGGCGCAAGTGGGGCGCACGTGGGGCGCAAGTGGGGCGCACGTGGGGCGCAAGTGGGGCGCACGTGGGGCGCAAGTGGGGCGCACGTGGGGCGCAAGTGGGGCGCACGTGGGGCGCAAGTGGGGCGCACGTGGGGCGCAAGTGGGGCGCACGTGGGGCGCAAGTGGGGCGCACGTGGGGCGCAAGTGGGGCGCACGTGGGGCGCAAGTGGGGCGCACGTGGGGCGCAAGTGGGGCGCACGTGGGGCGCAAGTGGGGCGCACGTGGGGCGCAAGTGGGGCGCACGTGGGGCGCAAGTGGGGCGCACGTGGGGCGCAAGTGGGGCGCACGTGGGGCGCAAGTGGGGCGCACGTGGGGCGCAAGTGGGGCGCACGTGGGGCGCAAGTGGGGCGCACGTGGGGCGCAAGTGGGGCGCACGTGGGGCGCAAGTGGGGCGCACGTGGGGCGCAAGTGGGGCGCACGTGGGGCGCAAGTGGGGCGCACGTGGGGCGCAAGTGGGGCGCACGTGGGGCGCAAGTGGGGCGCACGTGGGGCGCAAGTGGGGCGCACGTGGGGCGCAAGTGGGGCGCACGTGGGGCGCAAGTGGGGCGCACGTGGGGCGCAAGTGGGGCGCACGTGGGGCGCAAGTGGGGCGCACGTGGGGCGCAAGTGGGGCGCACGTGGGGCGCAAGTGGGGCGCACGTGGGGCGCAAGTGGGGCGCACGTGGGGCGCAAGTGGGGCGCACGTGGGGCGCAAGTGGGGCGCACGTGGGGCGCAAGTGGGGCGCACGTGGGGCGCAAGTGGGGCGCACGTGGGGCGCAAGTGGGGCGCACGTGGGGCGCAAGTGGGGCGCACGTGGGGCGCAAGTGGGGCGCACGTGGGGCGCAAGTGGGGCGCACGTGGGGCGCAAGTGGGGCGCACGTGGGGCGCAAGTGGGGCGCACGTGGGGCGCAAGTGGGGCGCACGTGGGGCGCAAGTGGGGCGCACGTGGGGCGCAAGTGGGGCGCACGTGGGGCGCAAGTGGGGCGCACGTGGGGCGCAAGTGGGGCGCACGTGGGGCGCAAGTGGGGCGCACGTGGGGCGCAAGTAGGGCGCAAGTGGGGCGCAAGTGGGGCGCAAGTGGCGCGCAAGTGTGGCGCAAGTGGGGCGCAAGTGGGGCGCAAATGGGGTGCAAGAGGGGCGCAAGTGGGGCGCAAGAGGGGGGCAAGAGGGGCGCAAAAGGGGCGCAAGAGGGGCGCATGTAGGGCGGAAGAGGGGCGCATGTAGAGCGCACGTAGGGCGTACGTAGGGCACACGTAGGGCGCATGTAGGGCGCACGAAGGGCGCACGTAGGGCACACGTAGGGCGCACGTATGGCGCACGTAGGGCGCACGTAGGGCGCATGTAGGGTGCACGTAGGGCGCATGTAGGGCGCACGTAGGGCTCACGTAGGGCGCACGTAGGGCGCACGTAGGGCGTAGGTAGGGCGCAGGTAGGGCGCAAGTAGGGCGCAGGTAGGGCGCAGGTAGGGCGCAGGTAGGGCGCAGGTAGGGCGCAGGTAGGGCGCACGTAGGGCGCACGTAGGGCGCACGTAGGGCGCACGTAGGGCGCACGTAGGGCGCACGTAGGGCGCACGTAGGGCGCACGTAGGGCGCACGTAGGGCGCACGTAGGGCGCACGTAGGGCGCACGTAGGGCGCACGTAGGGCGCACGTAGGGCGCACGTAGGGCGCACGTAGGGCGCACGTAGGGCGCACGTAGGGCGCACGTAGGGCGCACGTAGGGCGCACGTAGGGCGCACGTAGGGCGCACGTAGGGCGCACGTAGGGCGCACGTAGGGCGCACGTAGGGCGCACGTAGGGCGCACGTAGGGCGCACGTAGGGCGCACGTAGGGCGCACGTAGGGCGCACGTAGGGCGCACGTAGGGCGCACGTAGGGCGCACGTAGGGCGCACGTAGGGCGCACGTAGGGCGCACGTAGGGCGCACGTAGGGCGCACGTAGGGCGCACGTAGGGCGCACGTAGGGCGCACGTAGGGCGCACGTAGGGCGCACGTAGGGCGCACGTAGGGCGCACGTAGGGCGCACGTAGGGCGCACGTAGGGCGCACGTAGGGCGCACGTAGGGCGCACGTAGGGCGCACGTAGGGCGCACGTAGGGCGCACGTAGGGCGCACGTAGGGCGCACGTAGGGCGCACGTAGGGCGCACGTAGGGCGCACGTAGGGCGCACGTAGGGCGCACGTAGGGCGCACGTAGGGCGCACGTAGGGCGCACGTAGGGCGCACGTAGGGCGCACGTAGGGCGCACGTAGGGCGCACGTAGGGCGCACGTAGGGCGCACGTAGGGCGCACGTAGGGCGCACGTAGGGCGCACGTAGGGCGCACGTAGGGCGCACGTAGGGCGCACGTAGGGCGCACGTAGGGCGCACGTAGGGCGCACGTAGGGCGCACGTAGGGCGCACGTAGGGCGCACGTAGGGCGCACGTAGGGCGCACGTAGGGCGCACGTAGGGCGCACGTAGGGCGCACGTAGGGCGCACGTAGGGCGCACGTAGGGCGCACGTAGGGCGCACGTAGGGCGCACGTAGGGCGCACGTAGGGCGCACGTAGGGCGCACGTAGGGCGCACGTAGGGCGCACGTAGGGCGCACGTAGGGCGCACGTAGGGCGCACGTAGGGCGCACGTAGGGCGCACGTAGGGCGCACGTAGGGCGCACGTAGGGCGCACGTAGGGCGCACGTAGGGCGCACGTAGGGCGCACGTAGGGCGCACGTAGGGCGCACGTAGGGCGCACGTAGGGCGCACGTAGGGCGCACGTAGGGCGCACGTAGGGCGCACGTAGGGCGCACGTAGGGCGCACGTAGGGCGCACGTAGGGCGCACGTAGGGCGCACGTAGGGCGCACGTAGGGCGCACGTAGGGCGCACGTAGGGCGCACGTAGGGCGCACGTAGGGCGCACGTAGGGCGCACGTAGGGCGCACGTAGGGCGCACGTAGGGCGCACGTAGGGCGCACGTAGGGCGCACGTAGGGCGCACGTAGGGCGCACGTAGGGCGCACGTAGGGCGCACGTAGGGCGCACGTAGGGCGCACGTAGGGCGCACGTAGGGCGCACGTAGGGCGCACGTAGGGCGCACGTAGGGCGCACGTAGGGCGCACGTAGGGCGCACGTAGGGCGCACGTAGGGCGCACGTAGGGCGCACGTAGGGCGCACGTAGGGCGCACGTAGGGCGCACGTAGGGCGCACGTAGGGCGCACGTAGGGCGCACGTAGGGCGCACGTAGGGCGCACGTAGGGCGCACGTAGGGCGCACGTAGGGCGCACGTAGGGCGCACGTAGGGCGCACGTAGGGCGCACGTAGGGCGCACGTAGGGCGCACGTAGGGCGCACGTAGGGCGCACGTAGGGCGCACGTAGGGCGCACGTAGGGCGCACGTAGGGCGCACGTAGGGCGCACGTAGGGCGCACGTAGGGCGCACGTAGGGCGCACGTAGGGCGCACGTAGGGCGCACGTAGGGCGCACGTAGGGCGCACGTAGGGCGCACGTAGGGCGCACGTAGGGCGCACGTAGGGCGCACGTAGGGCGCACGTAGGGCGCACGTAGGGCGCACGTAGGGCGCACGTAGGGCGCACGTAGGGCGCACGTAGGGCGCACGTAGGGCGCACGTAGGGCGCACGTAGGGCGCACGTAGGGCGCACGTAGGGCGCACGTAGGGCGCACGTAGGGCGCACGTAGGGCGCACGTAGGGCGCACGTAGGGCGCACGTAGGGCGCACGTAGGGCGCACGTAGGGCGCACGTAGGGCGCACGTAGGGCGCACGTAGGGCGCACGTAGGGCGCACGTAGGGCGCACGTAGGGCGCACGTAGGGCGCACGTAGGGCGCACGTAGGGCGCACGTAGGGCGCACGTAGGGCGCACGTAGGGCGCACGTAGGGCGCACGTAGGGCGCACGTAGGGCGCACGTAGGGCGCACGTAGGGCGCACGTAGGGCGCACGTAGGGCGCACGTAGGGCGCACGTAGGGCGCACGTAGGGCGCACGTAGGGCGCACGTAGGGCGCACGTAGGGCGCACGTAGGGCGCACGTAGGGCGCACGTAGGGCGCACGTAGGGCGCACGTAGGGCGCACGTAGGGCGCACGTAGGGCGCACGTAGGGCGCACGTAGGGCGCACGTAGGGCGCACGTAGGGCGCACGTAGGGCGCACGTAGGGCGCACGTAGGGCGCACGTAGGGCGCACGTAGGGCGCACGTAGGGCGCACGTAGGGCGCACGTAGGGCGCACGTAGGGCGCACGTAGGGCGCACGTAGGGCGCACGTAGGGCGCACGTAGGGCGCACGTAGGGCGCACGTAGGGCGCACGTAGGGCGCACGTAGGGCGCACGTAGGGCGCACGTAGGGCGCACGTAGGGCGCACGTAGGGCGCACGTAGGGCGCACGTAGGGCGCACGTAGGGCGCACGTAGGGCGCACGTAGGGCGCACGTAGGGCGCACGTAGGGCGCACGTAGGGCGCACGTAGGGCGCACGTAGGGCGCACGTAGGGCGCACGTAGGGCGCACGTAGGGCGCACGTAGGGCGCACGTAGGGCGCACGTAGGGCGCACGTAGGGCGCACGTAGGGCGCACGTAGGGCGCACGTAGGGCGCACGTAGGGCGCACGTAGGGCGCACGTAGGGCGCACGTAGGGCGCACGTAGGGCGCACGTAGGGCGCACGTAGGGCGCACGTAGGGCGCACGTAGGGCGCACGTAGGGCGCACGTAGGGCGCACGTAGGGCGCACGTAGGGCGCACGTAGGGCGCACGTAGGGCGCACGTAGGGCGCACGTAGGGCGCACGTAGGGCGCACGTAGGGCGCACGTAGGGCGCACGTAGGGCGCACGTAGGGCGCACGTAGGGCGCACGTAGGGCGCACGTAGGGCGCACGTAGGGCGCACGTAGGGCGCACGTAGGGCGCACGTAGGGCGCACGTAGGGCGCACGTAGGGCGCACGTAGGGCGCACGTAGGGCGCACGTAGGGCGCACGTAGGGCGCACGTAGGGCGCACGTAGGGCGCACGTAGGGCGCACGTAGGGCGCACGTAGGGCGCACGTAGGGCGCACGTAGGGCGCACGTAGGGCGCACGTAGGGCGCACGTAGGGCGCACGTAGGGCGCACGTAGGGCGCACGTAGGGCGCACGTAGGGCGCACGTAGGGCGCACGTAGGGCGCACGTAGGGCGCACGTAGGGCGCACGTAGGGCGCACGTAGGGCGCACGTAGGGCGCACGTAGGGCGCACGTAGGGCGCACGTAGGGCGCACGTAGGGCGCACGTAGGGCGCACGTAGGGCGCACGTAGGGCGCACGTAGGGCGCACGTAGGGCGCACGTAGGGCGCACGTAGGGCGCACGTAGGGCGCACGTAGGGCGCACGTAGGGCGCACGTAGGGCGCACGTAGGGCGCACGTAGGGCGCACGTAGGGCGCACGTAGGGCGCACGTAGGGCGCACGTAGGGCGCACGTAGGGCGCACGTAGGGCGCACGTAGGGCGCACGTAGGGCGCACGTAGGGCGCACGTAGGGCGCACGTAGGGCGCACGTAGGGCGCACGTAGGGCGCACGTAGGGCGCACGTAGGGCGCACGTAGGGCGCACGTAGGGCGCACGTAGGGCGCACGTAGGGCGCACGTAGGGCGCACGTAGGGCGCACGTAGGGCGCACGTAGGGCGCACGTAGGGCGCACGTAGGGCGCACGTAGGGCGCACGTAGGGCGCACGTAGGGCGCACGTAGGGCGCACGTAGGGCGCACGTAGGGCGCACGTAGGGCGCACGTAGGGCGCACGTAGGGCGCACGTAGGGCGCACGTAGGGCGCACGTAGGGCGCACGTAGGGCGCACGTAGGGCGCACGTAGGGCGCACGTAGGGCGCACGTAGGGCGCACGTAGGGCGCACGTAGGGCGCACGTAGGGCGCACGTAGGGCGCACGTAGGGCGCACGTAGGGCGCACGTAGGGCGCACGTAGGGCGCACGTAGGGCGCACGTAGGGCGCACGTAGGGCGCACGTAGGGCGCACGTAGGGCGCACGTAGGGCGCACGTAGGGCGCACGTAGGGCGCAACTAGGGCGCAACTAGGGCCCAACTCGGGCGCAAGTAGGGCGCAAGTAGGGCGCACGTATGGCGCACTTAAGGCGCACGTAGGGCGCACGTAGGGCGCAGGTAGGGCGCAGGTAGGGCGGAGGTAGGGCGCAGGTAGGGCGCAGGTAGGACGTAGGTAGGGCGCAAGTAGGGCGCAAGTAGGACGCACGTAGGGCGCAAGTAGGGCGCAAGTAGGGCGCAAGTAGGGCGCAAGTAGGGCGCAAGTAGGGCGCAAGTAGGGCGCAAGTAGGGCGCAAGTAGGGCGCAAGTAGGGCGCAAGTAGGGCGTAAGTAGTGTGAAAGTAGGGCGCATGTAGGACGTAAGTGGTGTGAAAGTAGGGCGCAAGTAGGACGTAAGTGGTGTGAAAGTAGGGCGCAAGTAGGGTGCAAGTAGGGCGCAAGTAGGGCGCAAGGAGGGCGCAAGTAGGGCGCAAGTAGGGCGCAAATAAGGCGCAAGTAGGATGCAAGTACGGCGCAAGTAGGGCGCAAGTAGGGCGCAAGTAGGGCGCAAGTAGGGCTACGTACACACTTATACGCACTTACAGGCGTAAATGCGTATAAGTGTGCGTAAGTGCGTGTAAGTGCATGTATGTTCGTGTAAGTTTGTGTAAGTGCGTGTAAGTGTGTGTAATTTTGTGTAAGTGCGTGTAAGTGCGTGTGAGTTTGAATCAGTGAGTGTAAGTGCGTGTAAGTGCGTATAAGTACGTGTAAGTGTGTGTAAGTGTGTGTGAGTGCGTGTAAGTGCATGCAGGTGCTTGTGAGTGCGTGTAAGTGCGTGTAAGTGCGTGTAAGATTATGTAAATTTGTGCAAGTGCGTGTAAGTGTGTGTAAGTATGTGTAAGTACGTGTAAGTACGTGTAAGTGCGTGTAAGTGCGTGTAAGTGCGTGTAAGTGTGTGTAAGTGCGTATAAGTGCGTGTGAGTGTGTGTAAGTATTTGTAGGTGCGTGTAAGTTTGTGTAAGTTTGTTTAAGTACGTGGGAGTGTGTGTACGTTTGTATAAGTGTGTGTAAGTGCGTGTAAGTTCGTGTGAGTGTGTGTAAGTGCGTGTAAGTGCGTGCAAGTACGTGTAAGTGCGTGTAAGTGCGTGTAAGTGCGTGTAAGTGTGTATAAGTGCGTGTAAGTTTGTGTAAGTGTGTATAACTGCATGTAAGTGCGTGTAAGTACGTGTAAGTGCGTGTAAGTGCGTGTAAGTTTGTATAAGTACCTGAAAGTGTGTAGAAGTGCATGTAAATGCGTGTAAGTGCGTGTAAGTGAGTATAAGTACGTTTGAGTGTGTGTAAGCAGTGTAAAGTGTGTGTAAGAGCATGTAAGTGCTTGTAAGTGTGTGTTTGTGCGTGTAAGTGTGTGTAAGTGTGTGTAAGTGTGTGTAAGTGTGTGCAAGTACATGCAAGTGCGGATAAGTACATGTAAGTGCGTGTAAGTATGAGCAAGTGTGTGTAAGTGCGTGTAAGTACGTGTAAGTTCGTGTAAGTGTGTGTAAGTGCGTGTAAGTGTGTGTAAGTACGTATAAGTGTATGTATGTCCGTGTAAGTACGTGTAAGTGCGTGTATGTGTGTACAAGTGTGTGTAAATGTGTGCCAATGTGTGCTAGTGCGTGCCAGTGTGTGTAAGTTTATGTAAGTACGTGTAAGTGCGTGTAAGTCGGTATAAGTGCGTATAAGTACGTGTAAGTGCGTGTAAGTGCGTGTAAGTGCGTGTAAGTGTGTGTAAGTGCGTGTAAGTGCGTGTAAGTGCATGTAAGTGCGTGTAAGTGCGTGTAAGTGCGTGTGAGTGCGTGT
>SZWC01001843.1:22759-40187 GCA_023375785.1 Penium margaritaceum | reverse complement strand
GTAAGTGCGTGTAAGTGCGTGTAAGTGCGTGTAAGTGCGTATAAGTGCGTGTAAGTGCGTGTAAGTGCGTGCAAGTGCGTGTAAGTGCGTGTAAGTGCGTGTAAGTACGTGTAAGTGCGTGTAAGTGCGTGTAAGTGCGTGTAAGTGTGTGTAAGTGCGTGTAAGTGCGTGTAAGTGCGTGTAAGTGCGTGTAAGTGCGTGTAAGTGCGTGTAAGTGCGTATAAGTACGTTTAAGTGTTTTTAAGTGTGTGTAAGTGTGTGAAAGTATGTGTAAGTGCATCTAAGTGTGTGTAAGTCTGTGTTAGTTTGTGTAAGTGTGTGTAAGTGCGTGTACGTTCGTGTAAGTGCGCGTTAGTGGGTGTAAGTGCGTGTACGTGTGTATAAGTATGTGTGAGTGCATATACGTTTGTGTAAGTTTGTGTAAGTGCATGTAAGTGTGTATAAGTACGTGTAAGTGCGTGTAAGTGTGAGTGAGTTTGTGTCTGTCGGTGTAAGTACGTGTATGTGCGTGTAAGTGCATTCAAGTGCGTGTATGTGTGTGTAAGTGCGTGTGAGTGCGCGTATGTGCATGTAAATATGTGTAAGTGCGTGTAAGTTCGTGTAAGTACGTGTAAGTGTGTGTACATTTGTGTAAGTGCGTGTAAGTGTGTGTAAGTGCGTAAAAGTGTGTGTAAGTACGTGTAAGTGTGTGTAAGTACGTGTAAGTACGTGTAAGTACGTGTAAGTGCATGTAGGTGTATGCAAGTACGTATAAGTGGGTGTAAGTTCGTGTAAGTATGTATAAGTATGTGTAAGTGCGTGTAAGTGCATGTAAGTCTGCGTAAGTATGTGTAAGTGCATGTAAGTGCATATAAGTGTGTTTACGTGCGTGTAAGAATGTGTAAATGCGTGTAAGTGCGTGTAAGTTTGTATAAGTGCGTATAAGTACGTGTACCTTCGTGTAAGTACATTTAATTGTGTATAAGTACGTGTAAGTGCGTGTACGTGTGTGTAAGTGCGTGTAAGTTTGTGTAAGTTTGTGTAATATCGTGTAAGTACATGTAAGTTTGTGTAAGTA
Organism: Penium margaritaceum; assembly: GCA_023375785.1. NCBI lineage: Eukaryota > Viridiplantae > Streptophyta > Zygnematophyceae > Desmidiales > Peniaceae > Penium > Penium margaritaceum. The sequence continues at coordinate 39,130 of SZWC01001843.1, read as the reverse complement.
CGTGTAAGTGCGTGTGAGTTCGTGTCAGTGTGTGTAAGTGCGTGTAAGTGCGTGTAAGTGCGTGTAAGTGTGTGTAACTGGACGTGAGTGCATGTAAATACGTGTAAGTGTGAGTAAGTGCGTGTAGTTCATGTAAGTGCGTGTAAGTACGTGTACATTTGTGTAAGTGTGTGTAAGTACGTGTGGATTCGTGTAAGTGCGTATAACTGCGTGTAAGTGCGTGTAAGTATGTATAAGTTTGTATAAGTGCGTATAAGTACGTATAAGTGCATATAAATGGATGTAAGTACGTGTAAGTGCGTGTAAGAGCGTCTAAGTGTGTGTAAGTTTGTGTAAGTGCGTGTAAATGCGTGTAAGTGTGTGTAAGTTCCTGTAAGTGTGTGTAAGTGCGTGTAAGTGCGTGTAAGTATGTGTAAGTTCCTGTAAGTATGTGTAAGTGCGTATACGTGCGTGTAAGTACATGAAAGTTCGTGTAAGTGCGTATAAATGTGTGTAAGTATGTGTAAGTGAGTGCAAGAGTGTGTTAGTGTGTGCAAGTACATACAAGTACGTCTAAGTACGTGTAAGTGCGTGTTAGTACGTGTAAGTGCATGTAACTTCGTGTAAGTGCATGTAAGTATGTGTATGTGTGTGTTAGTGCATGTATATGTGTGTAAGTACGTGTAAGTTCGTGTAAGTGTGTGTAAGTGTATGTAAGTGCGTGTAAGTACGTGCCAGTGCATGCCAGTGTGTGCAAGTACGTGTCAGTTTGTGTAGGTGCATGTAAGTACGTATAAGTGCGTGTAAGTGTGTGTAAGTGTGTGTAAGGGCGTGTAAGTACGTGTAAGTGTGTGTAAGTATGTGTAAGTGCGTCTAAGTGCGTGTAAGTGCATGTAAGTACGTGTCTGTGCGTGTAAGTGCGTGTAAGTGCGTGTAAGTACGTGTAAGTTAGTGTAAGTCCGTGTAAGTGCGTGTAAGTGCGTGTAAGTGCGCATACGTTTGTGTAAGTATGTACAAGTGCGTGTAAGTGCGTGTAAGTACGTGTAGGTGCGAAGAAGTACGTGTATGTACGTGGAAGTGTGTGTAAGTACGTGTAAGTTCGTGTAAGTGCGTATAAGTATGTATAAGTACGTGTAAGTGCGTATACGTGCGCGTAAGTGTGTGTAAGTGTGTGTAAATGCGTGTAAGTGTGTGTAGGTGCGTGTAAGTTTGTGTAAGTGTGTGTGAGAGCGTGTAAGTGCGTATAAGCACATGCAAGTGTGTGTGAGTGTGTGTAAGTACGAATAAGTGTGTATAAGTTCGTGTAAGTGCGTGTAGGTGCGTGTAAGTGCGTGTAAGTGCGTGTAAGTGTGTGTAAGTGCGTGTAAGTACGTGTAGGTGCGTATAAGTGCATGTAAGTTCGTGTAAGTGTGTGTAAATGCATGTTAGTGCATGTAAGTACGTGTAAGTATGTGTAAGTGTGTGCAAGTGCGTGTAAATTTGTGTAAGTGCGTGTATGTGTCTGTAAGTGTGTGTAAGTGTGTGAAAGTGTGTGTAAGTGCATATAAGTGCGCGTAAGTGAGTATAAGTGCGTTTAAGTGCCTATAAGTGGTGTACAGTGTGTGTAATTACGTGCAAGTGCGTATAAGTACGTATAGTGTGTGTAAGTGAGTGTAAGTGCGTGTAAGGGCGTGTAAGTGTATGTAAGTGTGTATAAGTGCGTATAAGTACGCGTAAGTGCGTGTAAGTGCGTGTAAGTGCGTGCAAGTATGTATAAGTTCGTGTAAGTATGTGTAAGTACGTGTAAGTATGTGTAAGTACGTGTAAGTGCGTGTAAGTGCGTGTAAGTACGTGTAAGTGTGTGCCAGTGCGTGCCAGTGCGTGCCAGTGCGTGTAAGTTCATGTAAGTGCGTGTAAATGCGTGTAAGTGCGTGTAAGTGTGTGTAAGTGCGTGTAAGTACGTGTAAGTGCGTGTAAGTGCGTGTAAGTGCATGTAAGTGCGTGTAAGTGCCTGTAAGTGTGCGAAAGTGCGTGTAAGTGTGTGTAAGTGCGTGTAAGTGCGTGTAAGTTCATGTGAGTTTGTGTCAGTACGTGTAAGTATGTGTAAGTGCGTGTAAGTGTGTGTAAGTATATGTAAGTACATGTAAGTGCGTTTAAGTGCATGTAAGTGCGTCTAAGTACGTATACGTTTGTATAAGTATGTGTAAGTGCATGTACATTCGTGTAAGTGCGTGTAAGTGCGCGTAAGTGCGTGTAAGTACGTGTACGTGGGTGTAAGTACGTGTAAGTGCATGTAAGTTTGTGTAAGTTCGTGTAAGTGTGTCTAAGTGCATATACGTGCATGTAAGTGCATGTGAGTAGGTGTAAGTGCGTGTAAGTGCGTGTAAGTTTGTGTAAGTGCGTGTAAGTACGTGTACAGTTGTGTAAGTACAAGTAAGTGCGTGTAAGTGCGTGAAAGTGCGTGTAAGTGTGTGTAAGTGCATGTAAGTACGTGTAAGTGAGCGTAAGTGCGTGTAAGTGTGTGTAGGTGTGTGTAAGTGCGTACAAGTGTGTGTAAGTTTGTGTAAGTACGTATAAGTACGTGTAAGTGCGTGTAAGTGCGTGTAAGTGCGTGTAAGTGCGTGTAAGCGTATGTAAGTGCATGTAAGGGTGCACGCCACGAGACTTTCCCGATTCTGGCCATGGACTTGGAATCTCGAGTCGGTCCTGACCCAAAGTATCGGAATCGCGATTCCAAATACAGGAATTGCGATTCCAAGGAATCTCGATTCCTGTATTCAGGAATCTCGATTCTGCACTTTTCTCAGGTATCCATGCCAAAATGCACTACCAAAAACAGCAGAAAAGTACTGCATCACATGCTTATTGTCTTTCTTAGCATGCCATATATGACGAAACTAGGTATGTATGATTGTGTTTTTGTATAGTTCTCACATGAAACATATATGTACATGCGTATGCTCTCCACAACATATATACCCCACATACAAAGTGACGAATCTCGATTCCATTGCGGTTCTGAATCCTGGAATTGGAACCTCGATTCCAGGATGGGAGTCGGAACCTCGATTCCTGTCTTTGATTCTCGTCTTTTGGTGTGCACCCTTAAGTGCATGTAAGTATGCATAAGTGTATGTAAGTGCGTGAAAGAACGTATAAGTGCGTGTTAGTGCGTGTACGTGGGTGTCAGTATGTGTAAGTGCGTGTACGTTTGTGTAAGTGCGTGTAAGTGCGTGTAAGTTTGTGTAAGTGCTTGTAAGGGCATGTGAGTACGTGTGAGTACGTGAAAGTGCGTGTAAGTGCATGTAATTGTGTGTATGTGCATGTAAGTGCGTATACGAGTGTGTAAGTGCGTGTAAATTCGTGTAAGTTTGTGTAAAGTCGTGTAAGTGCATGTAAGTTTGTGTAAGTGCGTGTAAGTGCGTGTGAGATTGTGTCAGTGCATATAAGTGCGTGTAAGTGCGTGTAAGTGCGTGTAAGTATGTGTGAGTGCGTGTAAGTGCGTGTAAGTGTATGTAAGTGTGTGTAAGTTTGTGTAAATGTGTGTACATGCGTGTACGTTTGTGTAAGTGTGTGTAAGTACGTGTAAGAGTGTGCAAGTGCGTGTAACTTGTGTAAGTGCGTATAAGTGCGTGTAAGTGCGTATAATTGCGTGTAAATACATGCAAGTACGTGTAAGTGCTTGTTAGTGCGTGTAAGTGCATACAAGTTTGTGTAAGTGTGTGTAAGTGCGTGTACGTGCGTGTAAGTTTGTATAAGTGTGTGTAAGAGCGTGTAAGTGTGTGTATGTTTGTATAAGTACGTGTAAATGGGTGTAGGCATGTATAAGTGCGTGCATGAACGTGAAAGTGCGTGTAAATATGTATACGTGCGTGTACGTACATGTAAGTGAGTGTAAGTGCGGTTTAGTGCGTGTAAGTGTATGTGAAGTATGTGTAACTGTGTGTAAGTATGTGTACGTACATGTAAGTGTGTGTAAGTATATGCAAGTACATGCAAGTGCGTCTAAGTATGTGTACGTACGTGTAAGTGTGTGTAAGTGCGTGTAACTTTGTGTAAGTGCGTGTAAGTATGTGTAAGTGCGTGTTAGTACATGTAAGTGCGTGTAAGTACGTGTAAGTGCGTGTAAGTACGTGTAAGTGCATGTAAGTACGTGCTAATGCGTGCCAATGCGTGCCAGTGCGTGTAAGTTCGTGTAAGTGTATGTGTGTGTAAGTGCGTGTAAGTACATATAAGTGTGTGTAAGTGCATGTAAGTGCGTGTAAGTGTGTGTAAGTGTGTGTAAGTGCGTGTAAGTGCGTGTATGTACGTGTCAGTGTGTGTAAGTGAGTGTAAGTGCGTGTAAGTGTGTGTAAATTTGTGGGAGTCGTGTCAGTGCGTGTAAGTGCGTGTAAGTGCGCGTAAGTGCATGTAAGTGTGAGTAAGTTCATGTGAGTTCGTGTAAGAGGGTGTAAGTGCGTGTATGTGCGTGTAAGTTCGTGTAAGTACGTGTTAATACATGTATGTTTGTGTAAGTCCGTGTAAGTCCGTGTAAGTGTGTGTAAGTTTATGTAAGTACGTGCAAGTACGTGTGAGTACGTGTATGTACGTATAGGTACGTGGAAGTGTGTGTAAGTGCGTGTAACTTTATATAAGTGCGTGTAAGTACATATAAGTGTGTGTAAGTGTGTGGAAATGCATGTAAGTGCGTGTAAATGCAGATAAGTGCATGTAAGTACGTATAAGTGTGTGTAAGTATGTGTAAGTGCGTGTAAGTGCGTGTAAGTGCGTGTAAGTGCGAGTAAGTATGTGCAAGTGTATACAAGTGCGTGTAAGTGCGTGTCAATGCGTGTAAGTGCATGTAAGTTCGTGTAAATGTATGTATGTATGTGTAAGTTTGTGTTAGTACGTGTAAGTGTGTGTAAGTGCGTGTAAGTGCATATAAGTCTGTTTAAGAGCGTGTAAGAACGTGTAAGCGCGTGGAAGTGCGTGTAAGTGTGTGTAAGTGTGTGCAAGTGCAGGCAAGTATGTGTAAGTGCATGTAAGTGCGTGTTATTGCGTGTAAGTGCGTGTATGTATGTCTAAGTGCATGTTAGTGCATGTAAGTACGTGTAAGTACGTGGAAGTGCGTGTAAGTGCGTGTAAGTACGTGTAAGTTCATGTAAGTGCGTGTAAGTGCGTGTAAGTGCGTGTAAGTACAAGTAAGTGTGTGTAAGTGCGTGTAAGTGCATGTAAGTTTGTGTAAGTTCGTGTAAGTGCGTGTAAGTATGTGTAAGTTCGTGGAAGTGCGTGTAAGTGCGCGTGAGTTCATGTCAGTGCGTGTTAGTACGTGTATGTGTGTGTAAGTACGTGTCATTGCATGAAAGTTTGTATAAGTGCGTGTTAGTGCATGTGAGTGCGTATGAGTGTGTGTAAGTGCGTGTACATTTTTGTAAGTGTGTGTAAGTACATGTACATTTATCTAAGTGCGTGTAAGTGCCTGTAAGTGCGTGTAAGTACGTGTACGTATATGTAAGTTCAAGTAAGTTCGTGTAAGTTCCTGTAAGTGCATGTAAGTGTGTGTAAGTTCGTGTCAGTACATGTAAGTGCGTGTGAGTTTGTGTCAGTGTGTGTAAGTACGTGTAAGTGCGTGTAAGTGCGTATAAGTGCGTGTAAGTGGATATAAGTGCGTGTAAGTACATGTGAGAGCGTGTAAGTGCGTGCAAGTGTGTGTAAGTGTGTGTAACTTTGTGTAAGTGCAGGTAAGTGCATGTACATTCGTGTAAGTCCGTGTAACTGCGTGTAAGTGCATGTAAGTACGTGCATGTTTTTGTCAGTATGTGTAAGGACGTGTAAGTGCATCTAAGTGCGTTTAAGTGCATGTAAGTGCGTGTAAATGAGTGTAAGGTCGTGTTAGTCCATGTAAGAGTGTGTAAGTGCGGGTAAGTCCATGTCGGTGCGTGTAAGTGCGTGTAAGTGCATGTAAATTCGTGTAAGTGTGTGTAAGTACGTGTAAGTGTGTGTAAGTGCGTGTAAGTGCATGTACGTACGTATAAATGCGTGTAAGTACGTGTAAGTGTGTGTAAGTGCGTGTAGGTGGGTGTAAGTATGTGTAAGTGTGTGTATGTATGTTGAAGTGCGTGTAAGTGCGTGTAAGTGCGTGTCAGTACGTGTAAGTGCGTGTGGGTTTGTGTAAGTACGTGTAAGTGAATGTAAATTTGTATACAGTTGTGTAAGTTCGTGTAAGTGCGTGTAAGTATGTGTAAGTGCGTGTAAGTGTGTCTAAGTGTGTATAGGTACATGTAAGTGCGTGTAAGTGTGTGCAAGTGCATGCAAGTGCGTGTAAGTGCGCGTAAGTGTGTGTAAGTATGCATAAGTGCATGTAAGTGCGTATAAGTATGTGTAAGTATTTGCAAGTGCGTGTTTGTATGTGAAAGTTTGTGTAAGTGCATGTTAGTACGTACAAGTGCGTGTAAGTACGTGGAAGTGCGTGTAAGTGCGTGTAAGTGGGTGTAAGTTTGTGTAAGTACGTGTAAGTGCGTGTAAATCCGTGTAAGTGCATATGAGTATGTGTAAGTGCGTATAAGTGTGTGCAAGTGTGTGTAAGTGCGTGTAAGTGTATGTAAGTACGTGTAAGTGTGTGTAAGTGTGTGCCAGTGTGTGCCAGTGCGTGTAAGTTCGTGTAAGTGTATATAAGTGCGTGTAAGTGTGTGTAAGTGTGTGTAAGTATTTGCAAGTGTATATAAGTGCGTGGAGGTTTGTTTACGTTCGTGTTAGTTCGTGTAAGTGTGTATAAGTTTGTGTAAGTGTGTGTAAGTGTGTGTGAGTTTGTGTCAGTCTGTGTAAGTGTGTGTAAGTGTGTGTAAGTACGTGTAAGTGCGTGTAAGTATGTATAAGTGCGTGTAAGTGTGTGTGAGTGTGTTTAAGTGCGTATGAGTGCGTGTAAGTAAGTGTAAGTTTGTGTAAGTGCATGTAAGTATGTGTACTTTGTGTAAGTGCGTGTAAGTTTGTGTAAGTTCGTGTACGTACGTGTAAGTGCGTGTGAGTTTGTGTCAGCACGTGTAAGTGCGTGTAAGTGTGTGCAAGTATGTGTAAGTACATGTAAGTGCGTGTAAGTACGTGTAAGTGTGTGTAAGTGTGTGTGAGTGTGTGTGAGTGCGTGTGAGTGCGTGTGAGTGCGTGTAAGTGCGTATAAGTACATGTAAGTCCATGTAAGTTCGTGTAAGTGTGTATAAGTGCGTGTACGTTTGTAAAATATCGTGTATCTTTGTGTCAGTGTGTGGAAGTACGTGTAAGTGCGTGTAAGTGCATGTAAGTGCATGTAAATGCGTGTAAGTGTGTGTGAGTACGTGTAAGTGTGTATAAGTGCATGCAAGTACGTGTAAGTGCGTGTAGGTACGTATAAGTTTGTGTAAGTACGTGTAAGTGCGTGTAAGTGCATGTAAGTGCGTGTAAGTGCGTGTAAGTGCGTGTAAGTACGTGTAAGTTTGTGTAAGTGGGTGTAAGTGCGTGTTAGTGCGTGTAGGTATGTGTAAGTGCGTGTAAGTGCATGTAAGTGTGTGTAAGTGCGTGTAAGTGCGTGTAAGTGGGTTTACATGTGTGCAAGTGCATGCAAGTACGTGTAAGTACATGTAACTGCATGTAAGTGCGTGCAAGTGCGTGTAAGTGTATGTAAGTACGTGTAGGTACGTGTAAGTGCGTGTAAGTGTGTGTAAGTACGTGTGAGTGTGTGTAAAGGCATGTGAGTACGTGAAAGTACGTGTAAGTGCATGTGACTGTGTGTAAGTTTGTGTAAGTGTGTGTAAGTGCGTGTACGTTTGTGTACGTGCGTGTAAGTGTGTGTAAGTTTGTGTAAGTGCGTGTAAGTTTGTGTCAGTACATGTAAGTGTATGTAAGTGTGTGTAACTGCATGTGATTGTGTGTAAGTGCATGTAAGTGCATGTAAATGCGTGTAAGAGTGTGTGAGTACGTGTAAGTGTGTGAGTGTGTGTTCAAGTGGGTGTAAGTACGTGTAAGTGCGTGTAAGTACGTATACGTTTGTGTAAGTGTGTGTAAGTGTGTGTAAGTGCGTATAAGTGCGTGTTAGTGCGTGTAAGTGCGTGTAAGTGCATGCAAGTGTATGTAAGTTTGTGTAAGTACGTGTAAGTACGTATAAGTGCGTGTAAGTGCGTGTAAGTGCATGTAAGTGCGTGTAAGTGTGTGTAAGTACTTGTAAGTACGTGTAAGTACGTGTACGTTTGTATAAGTGTGTATAAGTGCGTGTACGTTTGTATAAGTGCGTGTAAGTCCGTGTAAGTGCGTGTAATTGTGTGTATGTGCATGTAAGTGGGTGTAAGTGCGTGTAAGTGCGTGTGAGTATGTGTAAATGCATGTAAGTACGCGCAAGTGCGTGTAAGTGCGTGTTAGTGCATATGGGCTCGTGTAAGTGCATATAAGTGTGTGTAAGTGCGTATAAGTGCGTGTAAGTGCGTGTAAGTGCGTGTAAGAGCGTGTAAGTGTGTGTAAGTTTGTGTAAGTATGTGTAAATGTGTGTACGTATGTGTAAGTGCGTGTAAGTACGTGTAAGTGTATGTAAGTGCGTGTAAGTGCGTGTAAGTGTGTGTAAGTGCGTGTTAGTGTGTGAAAGTGCATGTAAGTACGTATAAGTGCGTGTAAGTATGTATAAGTGAGTGTAAGTGCGTTTAAGTGCGTTTATGTGTATGTGAAGTATGTGTAATTGCGTGTAAGTACGTGTAAGTGCGTGTAAGTGCGTGTAAGTACATGTAAGTGTGTGCAAGTACATGCAAGTACGTCTAAGTATGTCTGAGTGTGTATAAGTACGTGTAAGTGTGTGTAACTTTGTGTAAGTGCGTGTGAGTATGTGTAAGTGTGTGTCAGTGCATGTAAGTGCATGTAAGTATGTCTAAGTGCGTGTAAGTGCGTGTAAGTGCGTGTAAGTGCCTGTAAGTGCGTGCCAGTGCGTGCCAATGTGTGCCAGTGCGTGTAAGTTCGTGTAAGAGTATGTAAGTGTGTGTAAGTACGTGTAAGTGCATGTAAGTGTGTGTAAGGGCATGTTAGTGCGTGTAATTGTATGTAAGTACGTGTAAGTGCGTGTAAGTGCGTATAAGTGCGTGTCGGTACGTGTAAGTGCGTGTCCGTGCATGTAAGTGCGTGTAAGTTTGTGTGAGCTCTTTTCGTGCGTGTATGTGCATGTGAGTACGTGTAAGTATGTGTAAGTGCATGTAAGTGCGCTTGAGTGTGTGTAAGTGCATATAAGTGCGTGTATGTGTGTGTAAGTTTGTGTAAGTGCATGTTAATGCATGTACGTTTGTGTAAGTCCATGTAAGTGCGTGTAAGTGCGTGTAAGTGCGTGTAAGTTCATGTAAGTACGTGCAAGTGCGTGTAAGTGCATGTAAGTACGTGTAGGTACGTGGAAGTGTGTGTTTGTGCGTGTAAGTTTGTGTACGTGCGTCTAAGTACGTGTAAGTGTGTGTAAGTGCGTGTAAGCAGGTGTAAATGCGTGTAAATGCATATAAGTGCGTGTAAGTACGTATAAGTGCATGTAAGTGTGTGCAAGTGCGTGTAAGTATGTGTAAGTACGTGTAAGTGTGTGGAGGTGCGTGTCAGTGCATGTAAGTGCATGTAAGCTTGTGTAAGTGCGTGTAAGTATGTGTAAGTTTATATAAGTACGTATAAGTGCGTGTAAATGCGCGCAAGTGCGTGTAAGAACGTGTAAGTGTGTGTAAGTGTGTGTACGTGTGTGTAAGTGCATGCAAGTGCATGTAAGTGCATGCAAGTGAGTGTAAGTGCGTGTAAGTACGTGTAAGTGCGTGTAAGCATGTGTAAGTGCATGCAAGTGCGTGTAAGTGCGTGTAAATAGGTGGAAGTAGGTGTAAGTGCATGTAAGTGCGTGAAAGTTTGTGTAAGTGTGTATACCTTTGTGTAAGTGCGTGTAAGTGCGTGTAAGTGCATGTAAGTACATACAAGTGCGTGTAAGTGCGTGTAAGTACGTGTAAGTACGTGTAAGTGTGTATAAGTGCGTGTAAGTGCATGTAAGTTCGTGTAAGTTATTGTAAGTGCGTGTAAGTGTGTGTAAGTTTGTGTAAGTGCGTGTAAGTGCTATGCGTTTGTGTCAGTGGGTGTAAGTGCGTGTAAGTGTGTATATGTGCGTGTATGTATGTGTAAGTGGGTGTAAGTACGTGTAAGTGCGTGTAAGTGTGTGTAAGTACGTGAAAGTGCGTATACGTTTGTGTGAGTTTGTGTCGGTACGTGTAAGTGTGTGTAAGTGCGTGTAAGTGCGTGCAAGTGCATGTAAGTGCGTGCAAGTGTGTGTAAATGCGTGTAAGAGTTTTTAAGTGCATGGAAGTACGTGTAAGTACGTGGAAGTGCATGTGAGTTCGTGTAAGTACGTGTAAGTGCGTGTACATTCATGTAAGTGCGTGTATGTGCGTGTAAGTACGTGTAAGTGCGTGTACATGTGTGTAAGTACGTGTAAGTACGAGTAAGTTTGTGTACGTTTGTGTAAGTGCGTGTAAGTTCGTGTAAGTGCGTGTAACTTTGTGTTTGTGTATGTACAGGCGTGTAAGTGCGTGTATGTACATGTAAGTGTGTGTAAGCGCGTGTAAGTACGTGTAAATATGTATAAGTGCATGTAAGTGTGTGTAAGTGTGTGTAAGTGCATGTAAGTGCGTGTAAGTACGTGTAAGTGTGTCTAAGTGCATATAATTGTGTGTAACTGTGTGTGAGTGCGTATAAGTGCGTGTAAGTGCGTGTAAGTGCATGTAAGTTTGTGTAAGTGCGTGTAAGTGCGTGTACATATGTGTAAGTGTGTGTAAGTGCGTGTAAGTGGGTGTAAGTGCGTGTAAGTTTGTGTTAGTACGTGTAAGTATGTGTCAGTGCGTGTAAGTGCGTGTAAGTAAGTGTAAGTACGTGTAAGCTCGTGTAATTGCGTGTAAGTGCGTGTAAGTGTGTGTGAGTGTGTATAGGGGCGTGTGAGTGCGTTCAAGTACGTGAAACTTTGTGTAAGTGCGTGTAAGTATGTATAAGTGCGTGTAAGTGCATGTAAGTGTGTGTAAGTGTGTGTAAGTGTGTGTAAGTACGTGTAAGTATGTATAAGTGCGTGTAAGTGCATGTAAGTGTGTATAAGTACGTGTAAGTGTGTGTAAGTACGTGTAAGTATGTGTAAGTGCATTTAAGTGTGTGTAAGTTCCTGTAAGTATGTGTAAGTGCGTGTGAGTTGGTGTCAGTACGTGTAAGTGCATGTAAGTGCGTGAAAGTGCGTGTAAGTACGTGTAAGTGCGTGTAAGTGCGTGTAAGTGCGTGTACGTGCGAGTGAGTGCGTGTAAGAACGTGTTAGTACGTGTAAGTGCATGCTAGTTCATGTAAGTGCGTGTAAGTGCGTGTACATTCGTGTACGTCCGTGTAAATGTGATAAGTGCATGTAAGTGTGTGTAAGTTCGTGTCTGTTCGTGTAAGTGCGTGTAAGTGTATGTAAGTGCGTGTAAGTGCGTGTGAGTATGTGTAAGTGTGTGTAAGTTTGTGTCAGTGAGTGTAAGTGTGTATAAGTGCGTGTAAGTGCATGTAAGTGTGTGTAAGTATGTGTAAGTGTGTGCAAGTGCGTGTGAGTACGTGTAAGTGCGTGTAAGTGTGTACAAGTGCGTGTAAATTTGTGTAAGTGCGTGTAAGTGCGTGTATGTTTGTGTTAGTGCGTGTAAGTGTGTGTAAGTGCGTGTAATTGCGTGTAAGTTTGTGTAAGTTCGTGTAAGTTCGTTTATGTGTGTATAAGTTTGTGTAAGTACGTGTACGTTTGTGCCAGTGCGTGTAAGTGCGTGTAAGTGCATGTAAGTGCGTGTAAGTTTGTGTAAGTATGTGTAAGTGGGTGTAATTATCTATAAGTGCGTATAAGTGCATGCGTGTGCGTGTAAGTGTATGTAAGGGCGTGTAAGTGCGTGTACGTTTGTGTAAGTATGTAGAAGTGCATGTACATTTGTGTAAGTGCGTGTAAGTGTGTGTAAGTACGTGTAACTGCATGTAAGTTCGTGTCAACGCATGAAAGTACGCAAAAGTGTGTGATAGTGCGTGTAGGTGCGTGTAAGTGCGTGTAAGTGCGTGTAAGTACGTGCAAGTACGTGTAAGTGTGTGTAAGTACGTATGAGTGCATGTGATTACTTGTAAGTACATCTAAGTGCGTATAAGTGCGTGTAAACACGTGTAAGTACGTGTAAGTACATGAAAGTACGTGTAAGTGCATGTAAGTGTGTGTAAGTGCGTGTGAGCGCATGTAAGTATGTGTAAGTGCGTGTAAGTGCGTGTCAGTGCGTATCAGTATGTGTGAGTGTGTATAAGTTCGTGTAAGTGCGTGTAAGTACGTGTAAGTTCGAGTAAGTGCGTGTAAGTACGTGTAAGTTCGAGTAAGTGTGTATAAGTGCGTGTAAGTATGTGTCAGTATGATTAAGTGTGTGTAAGTTCCTATAAGTGCGTGTATGTGTGTGTGAGTTTGTGTCAGTGCATGTAAAAGCATGTAAGTGCGTGTAAGTGTGTGTAAGTATGTGTAAGTGCATGTAAGTTCGTGTAAGTGCATGTAAGTGCGTGTACATTGGTGTAAGTCCGTGTAAGTGCGTGTAAGTGCGTGTAAGTATGTATAAGTGCGTATAAGTTCGTGTAAGTACGTGTAAGTGTGTGTAGGTACGTATAAGTACGTGTAAGTGCGTGTAAGTGCGGCTAAGTGTGTGTAAGTGTGTGTAAGTTTGTGTAAGTATGTGTAAGTGCTTGTAAGTGCGTGTAAGTGCGTGTAAGTACGTGTAAGTGCGTGTAAGTGCGTGCGAGTACGTGTAAGTACGTGTAAGTGCGTGTAAGTATGTATAAGTACGTGTAAGTGCGTATAAGTGCATACAAGTTTGTGTAAGTGCGTGTAAGTGAATGCAAGTACATGCAAGTGCGTATATGTGTGTGTAAGTGTGTGTAAGTATGTGTAAGTGCGTGTAAGTGCGTGTAAGTGCGTGTAAGTGTGTGTAAGTACTTGTAAGTACGCGTAAGTATGTGTAAGTACGTGTAACTTTGTATAAGTGTGTGTAAGTGCGTGTAAGTTTGTATAAGTGCTTGTAAGTACATGTAAGTGCGTGTAATTGTGTGTAAGTACATGTAAGTGCGTGTAAGTGCGTGTAAGTGCGTGTGAGTGCGTGTAAGTGCATCTTAGTGCGTGCAAGTGCGTGTAAGTGCGTGTAAGTGCGTATCAGTATGTGTGAGTGCGTATAAGTTTGTGTAAGTGCGTGTAAGTACGTGTAAGTTTGAGTAAGTGCGTATAAGTACGTGTCAGTGCGTGTAAGTGTGTGTAAGTGCGTGTAAGTATGTGTCAGTATGATTAAGTGTGTGTAAGTTCATATAAGTGCGTGTATGTATGTGTGAGTTTGTGTCACTGCGTGTAAGTGCATGTAAGTGTGTGTAAGTCTGTGTAAGTATGTGTAAGTGCGTGTAAGTTCCTGTAAGTGCATGTAAGTGCGTGTACATTGGTGTAAGTCCGTGTAAGTACGTGTAAGTACGTGTAAGTATGTGTAAGTGCGTATAAGTTCGTGTAAGTATGTGTAAGTGTGTGTAAGTACGTATAAGTACGTGTAAGTGTGTGTAAGTGCGGCTAAGTGTGTGTAAGTGTGTGTAAGTTTGTGTAAGTATGTGTAAGTGCTTGTAAGTGCGTGTAAGTACGTGTAAGTGCGTGTAAGTGCGTGTGAGTACGTGTAAGTACGTGTAAGTGCGTATAAGTATGTATAAGTAGGTGGAAGTGCGTATAAGTGCATACAAGTGTTTGTAAGTGTGTGTAAGTGAATGCAAGTACATGCAAGTGTGTGTATGTGCGTGTAAGTGCGTGTAAGTACGTGTAAGTGCGTGTAAGTGCGTGTAAGTGCGTGTAAGTGCGTGTAAGTATGTGTAAGTACGTGTAAATGCATGTAGGTGGGTGTCAGTACGTGTAAGTGCATGTAAGTTCGTGTAAGTGCGTGTAAGTAAGTGTAAGTTTATATAAGTACGTGTAAGTGCGTGTTAGTGCGCGTAAGAACGTGTAAGTGCGTATAAGTGCGTGTAAGTGTGTGTAAGTATGTGCAAGTGCATACAAGTGCGTGTGAGTGCATGTAACTGAGTGTAAGTGCGTGTTAGTACGTGTAAGTGCGTGTAAGTATGTGTAAGTGCATGTTAGTGCGTACAAGTGTGTGTATGTACGTGGAAGTACGTTTAAGTGTGTGTAGGTACATGAAAGTTTGTGTAGGTGTGTATAACTTTGTGTAAGTTTGTGTAAGTGCATGTAAGTGCGTGTAAGTGCATGTAAGTGCGTACAAGTGCGTGTAAGTACGTGTAAGTATGTGTAAGTACGTGTAAGTGTGTATAAGTGCATGTAAGTGCATGTAAGTTCGCGTTAGTTTGTGTAAGTGCGTGTAAGTGAGTATAAGTTTGTGTAAGTGCGTGTAAGTGCTATGAGTTCGTGTCAGTGGGTGTAAGTGCGTATAAGTGTGTATAAGTGCATGTATGTACGTGTAAGTGCACTTAAGTACGTGTAAATGCGTGTAAGTGTGTGTAAGTGCGTATAAGTGCGTATAGGTTTGGGTGAGTTTGTGTCGGTACGTGTAAATATGTGTAAGTGCGTGTAAGTGCGTGCAAGTGCGTGTAAGTACGTACAAGTGTGTGAAAGTATGTGTAAGAGCATTTAAGTACATGGAAATACGTGTAAGTACGTGGAAGTGCATGTAAGTTTGTGTCAGTATGTGTAAGTACGTGTACATTTGTATAAGTGCGTGTACGTGCGTGCAAGTACGTGTAAGTACATGTACATGTGTGTAAGTGCGTGTAAGTGCGTGTAAGTTTGTGTAAGTTCATGTAAGTGCATGTAAGTGCATGTAAGTGTGTGTAACTTTGTGTCAGTGCGTGTAAAGGCGTGTAAGTGCGTGTATGTATGTGTAGTTGTGTGTAAGTGCGTGTAAGTACGTGTAAGTACGTAGAAGTACATGTAAATGTGTATACGTGTGTGTAAGTGCGTGTAAGTACGTATAAGTGCGTGTAATTACGTGTAAGTTCATATAACTATGTGTAAGTGTGTGTGAGTGCGCATAAGTGCGTGTAAGTGCGTTTAAGTGCGTGTAAGTTTGTGTAAGTGCGTGTAAGTGTGTGTACATACATGTAAGTGTGTCTAAGTGCGTGTAAGTGGATGTAAGTGCGTGAAAGTCTGTATCAGTGTGTGTAAGTGTGTGTAAGTACGTGTAAGTGCATGTAAGTGCGTGTAAGTACGTGTAAGTTTGTGTGAGTGCGTGTAAGCGTGTGTAAGTGCGTGTAAGTGCGTGTAGGTGTGTGTAAGTGTGTGTAAGTGTATGTGAGTTCGTGTCAATACGTGTAAGTGCATGTAAGTGCGTGTAAGTGTGAGTAAGTGCGTGTAAGTAGGTGTAAGTATGTGTAAGTGCATTTAAGTGTGTGTAAGTTCCTGTAAGTATGTGTAAGTGCGTGTGAGTTCGTGTCAGTACGTGTAAGTGCATGTAAGTGTGTGTAAGTACGTGTAAGTACGTGTAAGTGCGTGTTGAGAATCGAATTACGAATCCAATGGGACCAACGGCACTTCGTTTGGTTAAGTGTGGAGCAAGATAGCTCCTGAAACCCTAGTGCCACACACGTTTTTAGTACAAGTATGGGAGTAACAAGGAACAGCCTTGTTACGGGTGAGACTCGCTAATCGAGTCTCACCCTTCGGCCGGCGAGCGAGGCTCGCCGGCGCTCAACAGGGTGCGAGGGCGAAATCGCCCTATGCGCCCAGAAAAGGTGCGAGAGCACCTGCGAAGTCAAATCCTAGGTCAGATATTAGGAAACCTAAATCAGACCTACAAACATGCAAGTTAGAGNGGGGGGCAGGCAAGGGTCGACGGCCGGCGGAGTGCGTGAGACAAGAGGGCGACGCCGCCACATGGCGGGCTTGGCGAATGCGTGTCTCCGCTATCAACGTGGATCCCCACCGACCGCCGAGTCCTCATGCACTGCACACCCGAGGGCACATACGCACGAATATATATATACAGAGGGTTATCACGCCCCCTTGGCCGAGGGTGTTGCATGCATGCAACCAAGCAGATGAAGCTGAGAAAGGAGGGAGGAGGATGGGAGTGCCTTAGTAAGAAAGTCAGCAAGCTGCTCACTTCCAGGCACCGCACACACCTGGACAATGTCTGCTTCCACTGCTTCTCGGACGAAGTGATGTTCAACTCCTATGTGCTTGGTGCGTGGGTGCAGTACGCCGTCATTTGCCGTAATGCGACGTGCAGCAGAGCTGTCACTGTACAGTGGTACGGCCCCCACAATTATGCCCAGCTCCCCCAAAAGCCGTTGCAGCCAAGTTGCTTCACACGCAGCTTCTCCCAATGCCATGTACTCTGCTTCAGCCACACTGCGTGCAACACATGACTGCTTTGCACTACGCCATGACACAGTAGTGCCCCATAACCGGAAGACATA
>SZWC01001843.1:2227-18571 GCA_023375785.1 Penium margaritaceum | reverse complement strand
CCCGCCGACCCTAGCTGACTTGGCGTCCAAGTGGCGGCCGCCCCCTTATTCAGCTTCTACGGTCGGTTCTCGCACCTTTCAGGCCCGAAAGAGTGCTCTGATACCATGAGAATCGAATTACGAATCCAATGGGACCAACGGCACTTCGTTTGGTTAAGTGTGGAGCAAGATAGCTCCAGAAACCCTAGTGCCACACACGTTTTTAGTACAAGTATGGGAGTAACAAGGAACAGCCTTGTTACGGGTGAGACTCGCTAATCGAGTCTCACCCTTCGGCCGGCGAGCGAGGCTCGCCGGCGCTCAACAGGGTGCGAGGGCGAAATCGCCCTATGCGCCCAGAAAAGGTGCGAGAGCACCTGCGAAGTCAAATCCTAGGTCAGATATTAGGAAACCTAAATCAGACCTACAAACATGCAAGTTAGAGTCTAATCTAGGTCTCGCAACACATCGAACACAGTATGCCACATGAATTGCTAGGACATAACTAGGTCTGCTAGAGGGGGGGCAGGCAAGGGTCGA
The DNA here is from genome assembly GCA_023375785.1 of Penium margaritaceum. Taxonomy (NCBI): domain Eukaryota; kingdom Viridiplantae; phylum Streptophyta; class Zygnematophyceae; order Desmidiales; family Peniaceae; genus Penium; species Penium margaritaceum. The sequence continues at coordinate 18,052 of SZWC01001843.1, read as the reverse complement.
CGGCCGGCGGAGTGCGTGAGACAAGAGGGCGACGCCGCCACATGGCGGGCTTGGCGAATGCGTGTCTCCGCTATCAACGTGGATCCCCACCGACCGCCGAGTCCTCATGCACTGCACACCCGAGGGCACATACGCACGAATATATATATACAGAGGGTTATCACGTGTAAGTGCGTGTAAGTGCGAGTAAGTGTGTGTGAGTGCATGTAAGTATGTGTTAGTACGTGTAAGTGCATGTGAGTTAATGTAAGTGCATGTAAGTACGTGTACATTCCTGTAAATGCGTGTACATGCGTGTAAGTGCGTGTAAGTGCGTGTAAGTCCCAGTCAATGCGCGTAAGTGCGTGTAAGTGTGTGTAAGTACGTATAAGTGCGTGTAATTACGCACAAGTGCGTGTAAGTTCATGTAAGTGCGTGTATGTGTGTGTAAGGGCGTGTTGGTGCGTGTAGGTGTGTGTAAGTGCGTGTAAGTGTGTGTAAGTGCGTGTAAGATTGTGTAAGTGCGTGTAAGTATGTGTGAGTGCGTGTAAGTGCGTGTAAATACGTCTGAGTACGTGTAAAAGCGTGTAAATACGTGTAAGTGCGTGAAAGTACGTATAAGTACACGTAAGTGTGTGTAAGTCCGTGTAAGCACGTGTAAGTATGTGTAAGTGCGTGCAAGTACGTGTAAGTACGTATCAGTGCGCGTAAGTGCGTATAAATTCGTATAAGTGTGTGTAAGTGCGTGTACGTTTGTGTAAGTGCGTGTAAGTACGTGTAAGTGTGTGTAAGTGCGTGTTAGTGCGTGTAAGTATGTGTAAGTACGTGTAAGTGTGTGTAAGTTCCTGTAAGTGCGTGTAGGTGTGTGTAAGTGTGTGTAAGTGTGTATAAGTGCGTGTAAGATTGTGTAAGTGCGAGTAAGTATGTGTGAGTGCGTGTAAGTATGTGTAAGTGCGTGTAAGTATGTGGGAGTGCGTGTAAGTACGTGTAAGTATGTGTAAGTACGTGTAAGTTCCTGTAAGTGTGTGTAAGTGCGTATACATTCGTGTAAGTCCGTGTAAATGCGTTTAAGTGCGTGTAAGTGCATGTAAGTTCATGTCAGTATGTGTAAGTGCGTGTAAGTGTGTGCAAGTACGTGTAAGTACGTGTAAGTACGTGTAAGTACGTGTACGTGCGTGTAAGTGCGTGTAAGTACGTGTAAGTACGTGTAAATGCATGTAGGTGGGTGTCAGTACGTGTAAGTGCATGTAAGTTCGTGTAAGAGCGTGTAAGTAAGTGTAAGTTTGTATAAGTACGTGTAAGTGCGTGTAAGTGCGCGTAAGTACGTGTAAGTGCATATAAGTGCGTGTAAGTGTGTGTAAGTGTGTGTAAGTGCATGCAAGTGCGTGTAAGTGCATGTAACTTAGTGTAAGTGCGTGTTAGTACGTGTAAGTGCGTGTAAGTACGTATAAGTGCATGTTCGTGCGTACAAGTGTGTGTATGTACGTGGAAGTACGTGTAAGTGCGTGTAAGTACATGAAGGTTTGTGTAGGTGTGTATAACTTTGTGTAAGTTTGTGTAAGTGCGTGTAAGTGGGTGTAAGTGTATGTAAGTGCGTGCAAGTGCGTGTAAGTACGTGTACGTATGTGTAAGTACGTGTAAGTGTGTATAAGTGCATATAAGTGCATGTAAGTTTGCGTAAGTTCGTGTAAGTGCGTGTTAGTGTGTATAAGTTTGTGTAAGTGTGTGTAAGTGCTATGAGTTCGTGTCAATGGGTGTAAGTGCGTATAAGTGTGTGTAAGTGCGTGTATGTACGTGTAAGAGCGTACAAGTACGTGTAAATGCGTGTAAGTGTGTGTAAGTGTGTATAAGTGCGTATAGGTTTGGGTGAGTTCGTGTCGGTACGTGTAAGTGTGTGTAAGTGCGTGTAATTGCGTGCAAGTGCGTGTAAGTGCGTTCAAGTGTGTGTAAGTATGTGTAAGAGCATTTTAGTACATGGAACTACGTGTAAGTACGTGGAAGTGCATGTAAGTTCATGCTAGTATGTGTAAGTACGTGTACATTTGTATAAGTGCGTGTACGTGCGTGTAAGTACGTGTAAGTACATGTACATGTGTGTAAGTGCGTGTAAGTGCATGTAAGTTTGTGTAAGTTCATGTAAGTGCATGTAAGTGCGTGTAAGTGTGTGTAACTTTGTGTCAGTATGTGTAAAGGCGTGTAAGTGCGTGTATGTATGTGTAGTTGTGTGTAAGTGCGTGTAAGTACGTGTAAGTACATATAAGTACATGTAAATGTGTATAAGTGTGTGTAAATGTGTGTAAGTGCGTGTAAGTACGTGTAAGTACGTGTAAGTGCATATAACTACGTGTAAGTGTGTGTGAGTGCATATAAGTGCGTGTAAGTGCGTTTAAGTGCGTGTACGTTTGTGTAAGTGCGGGTAAGTGCGTGTACATACGTGTAAGTGTGTGTAAGTGCGTGTAAGTGGGTGTAAGTGCGTGTAAGTCTGTATCAGTTCGTGTAAGTGTGTGTAAGTACGTGTAAGTGTGTGTAAGTGCGTGTAAGTACGTGTAAGTTTGTGTGAGTGCATGTAAGTGTATGTAAGTGCGTGTAAGTACGTGTAGGTGCGTGTAAGTATGTGTAAGTGTATGTGAGTTCGTGTCAATACGTGTAAGTACATGTAAGTGCGTGTAAGTGCAAGTATGTGCGTGTAAGTGCGTGTAAGTACGTGTAAGTATGTGTAAGTGCATTTAAGTGTGTGTAAGTTCCTGTAAGTACGTGTAAGTGTGTGTGAGTTCGTGTCAGTATGTGTAAGTGTATGTAAGTGGGTGTAAGTGCGTGTAAGCACGTGTAAGTGCATGTAAGTGCGTGTAAGTGCGTGTAAGTGCGTGTGAGTGCATGTAAGTACGTGTTAGTATGTGTAAGTGCATGTAAGTTAATGTAAGTGCGTGTAAGTACGTGTACATTCGTGTAAGTCCGTGTAAATGCGTGTAAGTGTGTCTAAGTGCGTGTAAGTCCGTGTCAATGCGCGTAAGTGTGTGTAAGTGTGTGTAAGTACGTATAAGTGTGTGTAAGTACGTATAAGTGCGTGTAAGTTCATGTAAGTGTGTGTATGTGTGTGTAAGGGCTTGTTAGTGTGTGTAGGTGTGTGTAAGTGCGTGTAAGTATGTGTGAGTGCGTGTAAGTGCGTGTAAATACGTCTAAGTACGTGTAAAAGCGTGTAAGTGTGTGTAAGTGCGTGAAAGTACGTGTACGTGCATGTAAGTGTGTGTAAGTGCATGTAAGCGCGTGTAAGTATGTGTAAGTGCGTGCAAGTACGTGTAAGTGCGTATCAGTGCGCGTAAGTGTGTATAAATTTGTATAAGCGTGTGTAAGTGCGTGTACGTTGGTGTAAGTGCGTGTAAGTACGTGTAAGTGTGTGTAAGTACGTGTTAGTGTGTGTAAGTATGTGTTAGTACGTGTAAGTGTGTGTAAGTTCCTGTAAGTGCTTGTATGTGCGTGTGAGTTTGTGTCAGTGCGTGTAAGTGCATGTAAGTGCGTGTAAGTGCGTGTAAGTATGTGTAAGTGTGTGTAAGTACGTGTAAGTGCGTGTAAGTATGTGGGAGTGCGCGTAAGTGTGTGTAAGTATGTGTAAGTACGTGTAAGTTCCTGTAAGTGTGTGTAAGTACGTATACATTCGTGTAAGTCCGTGTAAATGCGTGTAAGTGCGTGTAAGTGCGTGTAAGTTCATGTCAGTACGTGTAAGTGCGTGTAAGTGTGTGCAAGTACGTGTAAGTACGTGTAAGTAGGTGTAAGTGCGTGTAAGTTTGTGTAAGTGTGTGTAAGTACGTGTAAGTGCGTGTTAGTGCGTGTAGGTACGTGTAAGTGCGTGTAAGTGCGTGTAAGTGCGTGTAATTTCACATAAGTGCGTGTACGGACGTGTGAGTATGTCTAAGTGCGTGTAAGTGCACCTAAGTACGTGTGAGTGCGTGTAAGTGCGTGAAAGTATGTGTAAGTGCATGTAAGTGCGGTTAAGTGCGTGTAAGCGCATGTAAGTATGTGTAAGTGCGTGTACGTACGTGCAAGTACGTATTAGTGTGTGTAAGTGCGTATAAGTGCGTATAAGTACATGTAAGTTTGTGTAAGTGCGTGTAAGTGTGTGTATGTGCGTGTAAGTGTGTGTAAGTGTGTGTAAGTGTGTGTAAGTACGTGTAAGTGCGTGTAAGTGCATGTAAGTGGGTGCAAGTGCATGCAAGTGCGTGTAAGTGTATGTTATTGCGTGTAAGTACGTGTAAGTGTGTGTAAGTGCGTGTAAGTGCATGTAAGTGTATGTAAGTATGTGTAAGTGTGTGTAAGTGTGTGTAAGTTCATGTAAGTACATGTAAGTGCTTGTGAGTTCGTGTCTATGAGTGTAAGTGCCTGTAAGTGCGTGTAAGTGCGTGTAAGTGTGTGTAAGTGTGTGTAAGTACGTGTAAGTTTGTGCAAGTGCGTGTGAGTGCGTGTAAGTACGTGTATGTGTGTGTAAGTGTGTGTACATTTGTGTACGTGCGTGTAAGTGCGTGTATGTTTGTGTGAGTGCGTGTAAGTGTGTGTAAGTGCGTGTAATTACGTGTAAGTTTGTGTAAGTTCGTGTAAGTTTGTTTAAGTGCGTGTAAGATCGTGTAAGTACGTGTGAGTTTGTGTCAGTGTGTGTAAGTGCGTGTAAGTGCATGTAAGTGCGTATAAGTGCGTATAAGTACGTGTAAGTGGGTGTAATTGTCTGTAAGTACGTATAAGTGCATGTGTGAGCGTGTAAGTGTATGAATTTGCATAGAAGTGCATGTAAGTTCATGTAATTGTGTGGAAGTGCATGTACGTTCGTGTAAGTGCATGCAAGTGCGTGTAAGTACGTGTAAGTGTATGTAAGTTTGTGTCAGCGCGTGTAAGTACGTAAACGTGTGTGTAAGTGCGTGTAAGTGCGTGTAAGTAGGTGTAAGTGCGTGTAAGTTCGTGTAAGTGTGTGTACGTGCACGTAAGGGTGTGTTAGTGCGTGTAGGTGCGTGTAAGTGCCTGTAATTGCGTGTAAGTACGTGTAAGTCCATGTAAGTGCGTGTAAGTACGTGTGAGTACGTGTAAGTACGTGTAAGTACGTCTAGGTACATATAAGTGCGTGTAAATGTGTGTAAGTGCGTGTAAGTGCGTGAAAGTATGTGTAAATGCATGTAAGTGTGTGTAAGTGCGTGTAAGCGCATGTAAGTACGTGTAATAACGTGTAAGTACGTGTAAGTTTGAGTACATGCGTGTAAGTGCGTGTGAGTGCATGTAAGTGTGTGTAAGTGCATGTAAGTATGTATAAGTACGTGTAAGTGTGTGTAAGTTCCTCTAAGTGCGTGTATGTGTGTGTGAGTTTGTGTCAGTGCGTGTAAGTGCATGTAAGTGCGTGTAAGTATGTGTAAGTACGTGTAAGTGCGTGTAAGTTTGTATAAGTGTGTGTAAGTGCATGTACATTTGTGTAAGTCCGTGTAAATGCGTGTACGTACGTGTAAGTTTGTGTCAGTGCGTGTAAGTGTATGTAAGTGTGTGTACGTGCGTGTAAGTGCGTGTAAGTACGTGTAAGTACGTGTAAGTTCGTGTAAGTATGTGTAAGTACGTGTAAGTGCGTGTTAGTGCGTGTAGGTATGTGTAAGTGCGTGTAAGTGTGTGTAAGTGTGTGTAAGTTCGTGTTAGTGTGTGTAAGTACGTGTGAGTATGTATAAGTGCGTGTAAGTGCGTCTAAGTGTGTGTAAGTGAGTGTAAGTGTGTGTAAGCATGTGTAAGTATGTTTTAATGCGTGTAAGTGCGTGTAAGTGCGTATCAGTACGTGTAAGTGTGTATAAGTTTGTGTAAGTGCGTGTAAGTGTGTAAACGTTTAAGTAAGTGCGTGTAAGTATGTGTAAGTACGTGTAAGTACGTCTGAGTACGTTTAAGTGCTTGTAGCTACGTGTAAGTGCGTGTAAGTGCATGTAAGTATGTGCAAGTACATGCAAGTGCGTGTAAGTGTGTGTAAGTGTGTGTAAGTATGTGTAAGTGCGTGTTAGTACGTGTAAGTGCGTGTAAGTATGTGGAAGTGTGTTTAAGTGTGTGTAAGTACGTGTAAGTGGGTGTAAGTGCGTGTAAGTGCGTGTAAGTGCGTGTAAGTGCGTGTGACTGTGTGTAAGTGTGTATAAGTGCGTGTACGTGTGTGTATGTACGTTTAAGTGCTTGTAAGTACGTGCCAGTGCATGCCAGTGTGTGCTAGTGCGTGTACGTTTGTGTAAGTGTGTGTAAGTGCATGTAAGTGTGTGTAAGTGCGTGTACGTGTGTGTAAGTGCGTGTAAGTGCGTTTAAGTGCGTGTAAGTGCCTGTAAGTGCATGTAAGTGCATGGAAGTGCGTGTAAGTTTGTGTAAGTTTGTGTAAGTGTGTATAAGTATGTGTAAGTTTGTGTAAGTGCGTGTAAGTGCGTGTGAGTTTGTGTCAGTGAGTGTAAGTGTGTGTATGTGCGTGTAAGTGCGTGTAAGTGTGTGTAAGTGCATGTAAGTACATGCAAGTGCGTGTGAGTGCATGTAAGTGCTTGTAAGTACGTGTAAGTACATGTAAACTTATGTAAGTGCATGTAACTGTGTGTATGTTTGTGTAAGTGTGTGTAAGTGTATTTAAGTGCGTAGAAGTGCGTGTAATTACGTGTAAGTTTGTGTAAGTTCGTGTAAGTTTGTTTAAGTGCGTGTAACTTCGTGTAAGTACGTGTGAGTTTGTGTCTGTACGTGTAAGTGCGTATAAGGGGGTTTAAGTGCATGTAAGTGCGTGTAAGTGTATATAAGTGCATGTAAGTGTGTATAAGTGTGTGTAAGTACGTATGAGTGTGTGTAAGTATATGTAAGTGCGTGTAAGTGTGTGTAAGTTTGTGTAAGTGCGTGGAAGTGCGTGTATGTTTGTATAAGTGCGTATAAGTGCGTGTAAGTACGTGTAAGTGCGGGTAAGTTCGTGTCAGTATGTTCAAGTGTGTGTAAGTGTGTGTAGGTGCGTGTAATTGCGTGTAAGTATATGTAAGTGCATGTAAGTGCGTGTAAGTACGTGTGAGTGTATGTAAGTACGTGTAGGTGCGTGCAAGTGCATATAAGTGTGTATAAATGCGTGTAAGTGTGTATATGTGCGTCTTAGTTTGTGTACGTATGTATAAATGCATGTAAGTGCGTGTAAGTATGTTTCAGTGTGTGAAAGTGTGTGTATGTGTGTATAAGTGCGTGAAAGTATGTGTAAGTGCGTGTAAGTGTGTCTAAGTGTGTGTAAGTACGTGTAAAAGAGTATATGTACGTTCAAGTGTGTGTAAGCGGTGTAAGGTGTTTGTAAGTGTGTGTAAGTATGTGTAAGTGCGTGTACGTGTGTGTAGGTGCGTGTAAGTGAGTGTAAGTGCATGTAAGTGTGCGCAAGTACATGCAAGTGCGTGTAAGTACATGTTAGTTCGTATAAGTACGTGTAAGTGTGTGTTAGTGCGTGTAAGTTTGCGTAAGTGCGTGTAAGCATGTGTACGTGCGTGTTAGTATGTGTAAGTGCGTGTAAGTACGCGTAAGTGTGTGTAAGTGTGTGTAAGTACGTGTAAGTTCGTGTAAGTGCGTGTAAGTGCGTGTAAGTACGTGTAAGTAAGTATAAGTGTGTGCACATGCGTGTAAATGTATGCAAGTGCGTGTAAGTGTGTGTACGTGCGTGTAAGTGTGTGCCAGTGTGTGCTAGTGTGTGACAGTGTGTGTAAGTTCATATAAGTACTTGTAAGTGCGTGTAAGTGTGTGTAAGTGTGTGTAAGTACGTGTAAGTGCGTGTAAGTACGTATAAGTGCGTGTAAGTGCGTGTAAGTTAGTACAAGTACGTGTAAGTGCGTGGAAGTGCGTGTAAGTGCGTGTAAGTGCTTTTGAGTGTGTGTAAGTGCGTGAAATTCCGTGTAAGTGCATTTAAGTACGTCTAAGTGTGTGTAAGATTGTGTAAGTGCATGTAAGTGTGTGTACTTTCGTGTAAGTGCGTGTAAGTACGCGTAAGTGCGTGTTAGTGCGTGTACGTGTGTGTAAGTGCGTGTGAGTGCATGTAAGTTTGTGTAAGTTTGTGTAAGTGTGTGTAAGTGCATGTAAGTGCGTGTAAGTACGTTCAAGTGCATGTAAGTGTGTGTAAGTGTGTGCGAGTGCGTGTATGTGCGTGTAAGTCCTTGTAAGTGCGTGTAAATTTGTGTAAGTGCGTGTAAGTGCGTGTACATTCCTGTTATTTTGTGTAAGCGTGTGTAAGTGCGTAAAAGTGCATGTAAGTACGTGTAAGTGTGTGTAAGTATGTGTAAGTGCGTGTAAGTGCATGTAAGTATGTGTAAGTGTGTATGAGTATGTGTAAGTGCGTGTAAGTGTGTGTAAGTGTGTGTAAGAGTGTGTAAGTGCACGTAAGTACGTATAAGTGCGTGTAAGTATGTATAAGAATGCGTAAGTGTGTGTGAGTGCGTGTAAGTGCGTGTAAGTGCGTCTAAGTACGTGTACGTTTGTATAAGTGCGTGTAATTGTGTGTAAGTACGTGTAAGTCCGTATACGTGTGTGTAAGTGCGTATAAGTTCGTGTAAGTTTGTGTAAGATCGTGAAAGTGCGTGTAAGTTTGTATAAGTATGTGTAAGTACGTGTGAATTCTTGTTAGTGTGTGTAAGTGCGTATAAGTGCGTGTAAGTGCGTATAAGTATATGTAAGTGTGTGTAAGTGCGTGTAAGTGTGTGTGAGTGCATTTAAGTGCATGTAAGTGCGTGTAAGTCCATGTAAGTTTGTATAAGTGCATGTAAGTACGTGTACATTTGTGTAAGTGTGTGTAAGTACGTGTTAGTTAGTATACCTGCATGTAAGTTTGGTAAGTGCGTGTAAGTGTATGTAAGTGCGTGTACTTGCGTGAAAGTGCATGTAAGTGCGTATAAGTGTGTGCAAGTGTGTGTGAGTGCGTGCAAGTGTGTGTAAGTGTGAGCAAGTGTGTGTACGTGCGTGCAAGTTCATGTAAGTGCATATACGTTTGTGTAAGTGCGTGTAAGTGCGTGTAAGTGCATGTAAATGCGTGTAAGTGCGTGTAAGTGCGTGTAAGTTTTTGTAAGTGTGTGTAAGTGCGTGTAAGTGCATATAAGTACGTGAAACTGCGTGTCAGGGCGTATAAGTGTGTGTACGTACGTGTAAGCGGGTGTAAGTATGTTTAAGTGCATGTAAGTGTGTGTGAAGGGTCGAAGTGCGTGTAAGTGCCTATAAGTGCGTGTAAGTGCGTGTAAGTGCATGTAAGTGTGTGCAAGTACATGCAAGTGCGTCTAAGTACGTGTAGGTGCATGTAGGTGCGTGTAAGTGCATGTAAGTTCATGTAAGTGCGTGTAAGAATGTGTAAGTGTGTGTTAGTGCATGTAAGTGCGTGTACGTACGTGGAAGTGCATGTAAGTGCATGTAAGTGCGTGTCAGTGCGTAAAAGTGNTGCATATAAGTACGTGAAACTGCGTGTCAGGGCGTATAAGTGTGTGTACGTACGTGTAAGCGGGTGTAAGTATGTTTAAGTGCATGTAAGTGTGTGTGAAGGGTCGAAGTGCGTGTAAGTGCCTATAAGTGCGTGTAAGTGCGTGTAAGTGCATGTAAGTGTGTGCAAGTACATGCAAGTGCGTCTAAGTACGTGTAGGTGCATGTAGGTGCGTGTAAGTGCATGTAAGTTCATGTAAGTGCGTGTAAGAATGTGTAAGTGTGTGTTAGTGCATGTAAGTGCGTGTACGTACGTGGAAGTGCATGTAAGTGCATGTAAGTGCGTGTCAGTGCGTAAAAGTGCGTGCCAGTGTGTGCCAGTGTGTGCTAGTACGTGTAAGTTTGTGTAAGTGCATGTAAGTGCGTGTAACTGCGTGTAAGTGCGTGTAAGTGTGTGTAATGGCATGTAAGTGCGTGTAAGTGTATGTAAGTGTATGTACGTGCCTGTAAGTGTGTGTAAGTATGGGTAAGTGTGTGTTAGTGCATGTAAGTACTTGTAAGTGCGTGTAAGTGCATGTATGTTTGTGTAAGTCCGTGTAAGTGCCTGTAAGTGCGTGCTAGTTCGTGTTAGTACATGTAAGTGCGTGTAAGTACGTGTAAGTACGTGCAGGTGCGTGGAAGGGTGTGTAAGTGCGTGTAAGTTTGTGTAAGTGCGTACAAGTACGTGTAAGTGTGTGTAAGTGCGTGTAAGTGCTTGTAAGTGTATATAAGTGCATGTAAATACGTGTAAGTTTGTGTAAGTGTGTGTAAGTGCGTGTAAGTGTGTGTAAGTGCATGAAAGTGCGTGCCAATGCGTGCCAATGCGTGCCACTGCATGTAAGTTCGTGTAAGTGTGTGTAAGTGCGTGTAAGTGTGTGTAAGTGCGTGTAAGTGCGTGTAAGTGCGTGTAAGTACGTGTAAGTGTGTGTAAGTATGTGTAAGTGTGTATAAGAGCGTGTGAGTACGTGTAAGTGTATGTAAGTGCGTGTAAGTGCGTACAAGTGCGTATAAGTGTGTGTAAGTGCGTGTAAGTGTGTGTAAGTTTGTCTATGTTTGTGTAAGTGCGTGTAAGTGTGTGTAAGTGCGTGTAAGTATGTATAAGTTAGTGTAAGTATGTGTAAGTACGTGTAAGTACGTGTAAGTACGTGTAAGTGCGTGTACATATGTGTAAGTACGTGTAAGTGTGTGCCAATGCGTGCCAGTGCGTGCCAGTGTGTGTGAGTTCATGTAAGTGCGTGTAAGTGCGTGTAAGTACGTGTAAGTGCGGGTAAGTTCAGGTGAGTTTGTGTTAGTATGTGTAAGTATATGTAAGTGCGTGTAAGTGTGTGTAGGTGTATGTAAGTATGTGTAAGTGCGTTTAAGTTCGTGTAAGTCCGTCGAAGTGCGTATACGTTTGTATAAGTACGTGTAAGTAGGTGTACATTTGTGTAAGTGCGTGTAAGTGCGCATAAGTGCGGTTAAGTGTGTGTGCATGTGTGTAAGTGTGTGTAAGTGCATGTAAGTTTGTGTAAGTTTATATAAGGGTGTGTAAGTACGTGTAAGTGCGTGTAAGTGCATGTTAGTGTGTGTGAATTTGTGTCAGTGCATGTAAGTGTGTGTAAGTGCATGTAAGTACGTGTAAGTAAGTGTAAGTGCGTGTAAGTGTGAGAGTACGTGTAAGTGCGTGTAAGTGCGTGTTAGTGTGTATAAGTGCGTGTAAGTGCGTGTACAGTCATGTAAGTATGTGTAAGTACGTGTAAGTGCGTGAAAGTATGTGTAAGTGTGTGTAAGAGCGTGTAAGTGTGTGTAAGTGTGCGTACGTGCGTGTAAGTGTGTGTAGGTGCGTGTAAGTGTGTATACGTACGTGTAAGATTGTTTAAGTACGTATAAGTACGTGTATGTGTAAGTGCGTGTAAGTGCGTGTAAGTGCGTGTAAGTGCATATAAGTATGTATAAGTGCGTGTAAGTGCGTGTAAGAACGTATAAGTGCGTTTTAGTGCGTGTAAGTGCGTGTTAGTATGTGTAAATTTGTTTAAGTTGGTGTAAGTGCGTGTAAGTACGTGTAAGTTTGTATAAGTGCTTGTAAGTGCGTGTGAGTGCGTGTGAGTGCGTGTAAGTGCGTGTAAGTGCGTGTAAGTACGTGTAAGTTTGTGTAAGTGTGTGTAAGTGCATGTACGTTTGTGTAAGTGTGTGTAATTGTGTATAAGTGTGTGTAAGTGTGTGTACGTGTTGATGCCCCCAATTGTGCCGCACACAATATTACTTCCGCGTTCTCTGACTCTGCGTTTGGTCTACTCCACGATCTTGCCGTTCCGTGATTCAGGGCAGCACCCGCTGGCCGCTCCTCTGCTACCTCTACTGGACTTCCGCGGATGCTTCACACCTTCTGGATCCTAGCCGTGGGTACTCCTCCGCAACTCCCTCCTTGCCAACACGAGAGTCCGCCACCTCGTGGCCCCCGACTCCTTCGCCTGCGGAACCCCGTTTCGCGGTCGTGTGCAAGGCCGCGGAGTCGCCAACAGCACTCTTCACCCAACTTGTGTTCCCTGGTGATGGCAGCACTCAGCGGAATCTTTGGTTGTTCTCATGATGGGTGGATTGAGCAGTATGCTCCGCACACATCCGGATGACAAGTATTCGTCCTCCGCGAAACAATTCTGTGGAAAGCAGGACTGCAACTTCCTCCACTGGTGCGGATCTTAGAGGGTGAGGCCTGGGTGTGAATCACACTAACACTCGCGCGGACTAGTGAGATGGATGGATACAATCAGGTTCCGATCAAGTCAGGGCGTTCAGGCTCATGAGTGGGAAATAGGCTTGCATGAGGCAAAAGGTAAGCATCTCTCATCATTAGTCAGATCTCAAAAGTCCTCCAAGTCCCTCCGCTAGGCTACTACTTTATATCCATCGAAGCTAGCCTTCTAAGACATCTCCTACCACTCTTTCCCCCTTTTCGGACTCCGCGCGGTGCGCTACACGCACCGCGGGTCTCCTCCTTGTCACACACACACACACTTCACTACTATGTCACTGTTTTACTACTAGATCTTCCCCTAGTCCGCGGCTTGGACGCTTGCAATCTTGTGTTCTTCCTTAAATCTTTGTCTTCGCGCGGTGCGTCCTCCTGGTCCTCCTGCTTGATTACCGCTGCCCCTCTTGAGCCCTCATTGGTCGAGCTCCTGCCTGACCTCAGGTCCTGGTGTCGTGTGTTTCTGCACGTCCGGCGCTTCATCTTCTCCGCGGCTCGATCCATGTTCCCTTCTCACCGCGGATTCTCATCCTGCTGTCCCGCCCGTCCTGGCTTCTCCGCAGCCATTCCTTCCAACAGCCGTTGATAGGTCATCATCAATTCCTGCCTCTTGGCGGCGGCTTTCCTGCCTCTTTCCTTCACCACTGCTGGATTCCGCGCCACCCTATGCTCTACCGCCATCTCATTGCGGGAGCCAGCATGCCTTGCGCGTTCTCCAGTACTCCGCGGTCCCCTCCTTTAGCCTCCTCTGCAGACCTCTGGCTGCGGAAGCCTCGTTCCGCGGATCTGTGGGAAGCTGTTATTTCCCCTCCGCGGATCAATCTTCTCCTCTGCGGATACGCGGCGGATCCCCGCCTGACACTGATGTCCCCAACCCCCCCTTTCGAAGACTCTGTCCCAGAGTCTCCTTAGCGCAACAGGCGCGTGAACTTTCCTTGGGGGCCTGGCCGCTACTGTTGTTGGCAGAGGCGGCAGTAGGTCTCCACTTCTCCGCCCTCACGTTGATACCTCGCGGAGCATTCTTGATACACATATCACTTGCAGCCCTCACACCTGGCTCCTGCAGTGATGTCTTCCGCGCCCAGCCTCTTATTGCATGTGGAGCAGTGCGGGACTCGTTCATATGTCCTGCAGCTGGTGCAGCGATACATCGTCAGCCCCTCCTCATTCCTGCCCACCTCTGTAGCGCACTGTGCGTGGGCCCATCCTCCGCAGTGTTCACAGTGGCATGCTGTCCCTCTGACAACCCCCATATATCCGTCACCGCAGCATTGCAGTCGAGAGTTCTCCGCAACCCAGTTCGCTTTTCTGGGCTGAGCCAAGCATTGGTGGCATGTCCACACTCCTTCCTTGCCCCTCTTGCCGCACCGCAGATGGCACATTTTTAAAGACATGCCACATCCCTTGCTGAACTCCGCCATCCCCTCGTGGCAGGCTGCGCAAACAGGTTCTCGGGTCTCTGCGATGAAGTTGAGGTAGCAGTCTGCCTTAAGGAGCTCATTGCCCACACATTGGTGGCATTGGCCCTTCCAGGCAGGGCTGCCCGCCACCAGGCATTCGCGGTGCGCGGACCTCGTGTAGACAACACATTTTTCGCCATCCTGCACGGTCTTCAGGCATGTGGGGCATGCCACGGATTGCCGCCCCTCCATCCCCGGTCCCTCCTCTTCCTCTGATTCTTCCTCTTCTTCTTCCTCATTCATTCTCGGTGCCCTGCGAATGCCTCGTTGCCTCTTGACCTCCTCCATGCACCTCTGTACACCGCATCCCCACTTCGCCCTCCGCGCTCATCACGAGGTGGGGCCAAGCAACTAGTGCAGATTTTGCGGAGGCATCCGGCACAGTCCTGCACCTCCACTCCCCACCACTGGCCGCATTGAGCGCATTTTCTTTCTTCCAACTCCTTCCTCCTCTTCTCCTCTGCCGCGACCCGTCCCTCTGCCTGCCACTACCTCATTGTGGCCCCGGAAACAGAGCGCGGACATCTCTTTCGCTCTGGAGGCCCTTTCTCCTCCTCCCCCTCCTCCTCCTCCTCCTCTTCTGGATCCCACCTCCCGCGGGGCGGCGCTCCCCCAGCGCCGGGTCCTGTTCCCTCTTCCTCATCCTTTTTCTTCGCGGCCTCCTGTTCAGCAGCCTCCTTCAGGAATCACAGGCAGGTTCGATTTCGTCTGATGCAGGTCTTGGAGGCTCCGCCGGCGTACTGATGCGCTGGATTCCCGCAAACCCGGCACACCACCTTTAGGAGTGGTTCAGCAGGGAGGTTTTCTCCGTACCACACACACGGGCCCATGTAGTCAGCCAGGGCCTCAGGGCTCATTGTAAGTGCGAGCAAGTGCGTGTAAATACGTGTAAGTGCATGTAAGTGCATATAAGTGAGTGTAAGTGTGTGTGAGTGCGTATAAATGCGTGTAAGTGCGTGCAAGTGTGTGTAAGTTTGTATAAGTGCATGTAAGTGCGTGTAAGTGTGTGTATGTCCGTGTAAATGCGTGTAAGTTTGTGTCTGTGCATGTAAGTGCGTGTAAGTGCGTGTAAGTGCTTGTAAGTGCTTGTAAGTACGTGTAAGTTCGTGTAAGTGCGTGTAAGTATGTATAAGCGCGTGTAAGTGCGTGTAGGTGCGTGTAAGTGCGTGTAAGTGCGTATAAGTTCGTGTAAGTGTGTGTAAGTATGTGTAAGTGTGTGTATGTGCATGGCAGTGCATGTAAGTGTGTGTAAGTGTGTGTAAGAGCGTGTAAGTGTGTGTAAGTGCGAGTAAGTATGTGTAAGTGCGTATAAGTGCGTGCAAGCGCGTGTAAGTGCGTGTGAGTATGTGTAAGTATATGTGAGTGTGTGTAAGTTCCTATAAGTACGTGTATGTGTGTGTGAGTTCGTGTCAGTGCATGTAAGTACATGTAAGTGCGTGTAAGTGCGTGTAAGTACGTGTAACTGCGTGTAAGTACGAATAAGTGCATGTAAGTGCGTGTAAGTTCGTGCGAGTGCGTGTAAGTACGTGTAAGTGTGTGTAAGTGCGTGTAAATACATGTAAGTGCGTATAGGGACGTGTTAGTACGTGTAGGTACATGTAAGTGCGTATAAGTGTGTGTAAGTATGTGTAAGTTTGTGTAAGTGCGTGTACATACGTGTTAGTGTGTGTAAGTATGTGTAAGTACGTCTAAGTACGTGTAAATGCATGTAAGTGTGTGTAAGTGTGTGAAAGTACATGTAAGTGCATGTAAGTGTGTGTAAGTACGTGTAAGCATGTGTAAGTATGTGTAAGTGCTTGTAAGTGCATATCAGTGCGTGGAAGTGCGTATAAGTTCGTGTAAGTGCGTGTAAGTGCATGTAAGTTTGTGTAAGTGTGTGTAAGTACGTTCAAGTGCGTGTAAGTGCGCGTAAGTATGTGTAAGTACATGTAAGTGTGTGTAAGTTCCTGTAAGTGCTTGTATGTACGTGTGAGTTTGTGTCACTACTCCGCAACCAGTTCGCACCACTCCGCAGCCAATTCGCACCAGTTCACAACCAGTTCGCACCAGTTCGCAACCCGTTCGCACCACTCCGTAATCCGTTCGCACCACTCCGCAACCAGTTTGCACCACTCCGTGAACAGTGCGCACCACTCCGCAACCTGTTCGCACCACTCTGCAACCAGTTCGCACCACTCCGCAACCAGTTCGCACCACTCCGCAACCAGTTCGCACCACTCCGCAACCAGT
>SZWC01001842.1:234759-246770 GCA_023375785.1 Penium margaritaceum | reverse complement strand
AGTTGAAGCCATGGCTCTCAATCTCCTGTTCATGAGTGTGTGTGTGTGTGTGTGTGTGTGTGTGTGTGTGTGTGTGTGTGTGTGTGTGTGTGTGTGTGTGTGTGTGCCTATGGTACAAGACAAGAGGTCATCCCAGGTGTGAGCGACCACAGATTGACCACAAACATTAACATTCTCCCATGACCAGTAGTAATTGAAACCACATGCCACAGTAACATAGCACAAGAGAGGCACTCTGATGTAGCATGGTGCTAAGAAACAGAGGGAGGTACAGTGAACAAGACTCAACCGGGATCATGGGGACATACAAGGTCAACATCACATCCACCACACTCGAACACACCTTTGCTGGGTGTCTTTGTGAGAAAGCCAGCCTACTACGACCCTCTGTCTGAGAAGTTGCGTGGAAGCTTCCTAGCGACACAGCCGCCGACTAGGCGTCAGTGCCTGGTCAGACAGTGACGACAGTCACAGGTCGTGTACACAACGGCAAGGGTCAGGCTAGGAGACACAAGGCAAATTGTATGAATGCTTCAATAGCATTTGCAGAGAGAGATGACAAACGACAGGTCCATGGCATAAGTACATGCCGCGGCGCACGGCAGGTGTCGCACGCGGCAGTGCAAGATCTGTCCTAAGACCGGCCCAAAACCTCTGTTTTGGCCGTAACTCGGCGCAGACATGTTAGAACGCTACGCCGTCTGAACCTAGACGTGCAAGATCACAAGCCAAATGCTACGATTGGTCACATGCGTACATCTAGCATCAAACGGTGGACACACAATGCAAAACATGCAAATCGTGCCCATGGCTTGTCCATCGAAATACTCGTGCGTGCTCCAGAAAAACCTACAGGAGGTGCCGGGCAGTGTCCGGAGCTCTGGAACGGTCGTCGATCAGCTCCAAGCTGGTAGTCCATCACTAGACCCAGCACCGGTACCACCCGGGTCCGCATCAGGGATCTGCACGAGTATGGACACGGTCGAGTGGTCATAGTAAACTGTACAGGTCGACAGGAACATCACAAATCACAACTCTCCCCAATGACCTGATGGTACGCATGTCCATACTCGTGCAGCACTGAGACGAGTACAACAATGAGTGCAAAAACAGATGTGACACGGACACACCCCACACTCAACCACTCTCAGGCAAGGGGCGAAGCCGAACAGACGGAATGGCCACCATGATCTTTCCGCGAGCTAGTGCCTTTGTCAAGAAATGAGCACTCTGCATGTAATTGCCAAGCCACATGACGGAGATCACGTGTCGCTCCACCACATCACGCATAAAGTGATGCTCAACTGCAATGTGCTTTGTGTGAGCATGAAAGACACCAGAGGTCTCCGCAATGGCGCGAGCACTCTGGTTGTCGCAACGAAGCACAATGGCGGGTACTGACAGACTGAGCTCAAGGAACATGAGCTGCAACGATTCTTCCTCAGCAGCCCCTACAGCCAGAGCAACGTACTCTTCGTCCGATGAGCTACATGCGATGTTGCCCTGATTCTCGCTGCGCCAGGACAGAGCAGTACCACCGAGTAAGAACACGTAATCGGTGTGAATGCGTCCATCTGGGCTCCAGGCCCAGTCACTGTCAGTGTAGTTGTCAAGGACCACCAAACACTGTCAGCAAAAAAAGAGTCTAAGGTACGGTGTGGAGACCACATACCGCACCACTCGCACAGTTGTGTGAAGGGCTCTGGCATGTGGGTGAGGAGGTTGACGGAAAAAGCGATGTCAGGATGTCTGGTAGTAGCCAGGTGCATCAGAGATCTGATGAGGCGGAGGTACAAGGTCACATCCACTGTCTCCCCCAACTGTGTGGGATCATCCACTTTCAGGGCATCTTGCTTATCGGACGTGAGAGGTGTGGAAGCGGTGGGCACTGTGCCAAGGAGGTTGCTGAAATCCTCCCCCACAACACGTGCATATCGGGCCTGATGCAGCAGTAGTGGCCAACGCTTGCGATCTCGCACGATCTCCATGCCAAGAAACACCGCTCTATGACTAAGGTCCTTCATCCTGTAGGCAGTCTGGAGGACAGCCTCGGCCTCCTTCACAGCCTCCAGTGAAGGAGATGCAGTCAGAAGGTCATCGACATAGACTAGGATGGTGGTGAACTACTCAGGTGTCCGTCGGATGAAGAGAGAGTGATCTGCCTCGTCCTGTACATATCCTGCACAAGTCAGAGTACCAGTGATCCTCGGTTCCAACACCGCGGAGACTGCTTGAGGCCGTACAAGGACTTGCGCCAGTGCCAGACCTTTTCACCGGCCTCAAAGCCAGGTGGTTGAGCCACGTTAATGTCTTCGTCAAAAGAGCCATGGAGGAATGCATTTTTCACATCCATCTTGTGCAGTTCCTAGTCATGCTAAGCCACTACACCGAACAGAGCTCGAGCTGAGGTCATGCGGCCGACAGGGACAAAGGTGTCAGTGTAATCAATGCCTTCAATCTGAGAGTACCCCTTGACGGCCAAGCGGGCCTTATGGCGTTTGAGTGAGCCATTCGGCTTCAATTTCTTGTGAAATACCCACTTAACCTGAATAGCCTTCCTTCCAGGTAGAAGGTGGACTAGCTTGTAAACTCCGTGCTCTCGGATGGCGCAAAGCTCATCCTTGCACGCAGCACGCCAAGCATAAGGCAAGAGCACAGGCCTTAGTGCAAGGTTTGACAACCACAAGATCAGCTGCTGCATCACAAGCGACATGAAACTCGTGAGTGACGAGATCGTGGCCTACGGTGCACGCTGGATGTACCTCTATGTGCTCAGTGCTGACACTCAGGCCTAGGATGTTTGTGCCGGGATCACCACTCGCAATGATGTGAGTGGAGCGCCTGGGTGCAGGACCTAGCACTCGTTGGGCTCCGGAGTCCAATGGTCGAAGATGACCGCCAGGCTCACGGGAGTAACCAGGGCTCGAGGGGCGCACCTCAGGCTCAGGGAGAGGCACAACCACAGCTGGTGAAGGCTGAGGCAAAGGAGCTGGTGATGCCGTGTTAGGAGATGTGGGTGTGGGAGACATTAGACTGGGTGTGACATCAGGAGCACGTAAGGCTGAACCACGCACAGAGGTAGGAGTACCAGTGGACACAGGTACGGTAACAGGATTGCGTACGAGTACAGGATCATGGGTACCTGTGAGGTGCGAAGGTAAAAGGGTAGAAGTCGGCTATGCGGGAGAGGTCTCTGGACTGACGGCGATGATCGCTGGGTCATGAAGAGCTGGAGACCGAGAAGTGAAGGGAGCTCAAACGGACACATCAGCCTAGGGAGACGTGGTCGCAGGCGCAGAATCCCCCATCCGTGGAGAACCCTCACATGTAGGAACATGCATGGCGGATAGCGACGTGATCGAATTCAGATCACGGCAGGTGAGGGACTCAAAGAAGAGAACATTGCGTGACTCAACAATACGACGGCGTGTGGGGTCCCAGAAATGCCATGCCTTTGACCGCAGGGAGATGCCTACGAAGGCACACAAGCGACCCCGCGGTGAGACCTTGGACCCCTGCTAGTCCTCAGTGTACCACATGGAAGCCAAGGATCCCAAGATGCGAGCAAGGCGAAGATCAATACGGTAGCCAAACCAGATCTCATATGGTGTGACGTGGTCCGGAAGAGGACCGTGCGGTAGGCGGTTCAAGACTGAAGTCATGTAGGCGAAACCTTCAAAAGCGAAGGACTCCGGGAGACCACTCTCAAACCGCATAGCACGAACCGCATCCTCCATGGTGCGGTTCCAACGCTCAAAAACACCATTCTGCTGAGGAGTAGCAGGAGCGAAGACCTGGTGAAAGATCACGTGCTTGGCAAAGAAGCTGTGCATCTCACCAAAAAACTCACCGTCGCGATCCGAGCGGAAGATATGCAGGGTGTAACGGGACTATCGCTCAACCATCCCTAGCCAGAGGCGAACCGCGAGATCAGCATCACTCTTTTAGCGCAGGCTATAGACCCACCGCATCCGGGTAAAGTCATCAATCAGGGTCAGGACATATCGGCCCTGATCGGACAGAGACTCGACGGGAAGAGGACCAAGAAGGTCAGAATGGACTAACTCAAGAGGGCGAACTACGCGAGAACATGAGTCAGGGTAGGTGCAACGATGCATCTTACCCTGAGTGTAGAAGAGACAATCAGTCTTGGGCGGTTTCTTGAAAGAAGCCGCGTCAAGACCGAGGGCGGGCTGTGTCCAAATGAGCTTCAACACAGTGTCTGAGCCTACATGACATAGACGGCGATGAAGCAATCACTGGTGCTCAGAAGGCAAAATACCAGTGACAAAAACAGGAGCTGAAGGGGAAGGGGAGCGAGGAGGAGAAGTCTGAGAGACAGGATATAAGTCATCCACAATAGAGGCACGAAGGACGACGCTATGAGTATCAGTAGCAGTCACAGGCGCGGAGTCTACAGTGTGCTCCATAGAGAGTCGCATCAATGTGCAAGCACGCACAGAAAGCAAACCGAGCTCAAGGTCAGGCACAAACAACACGCCGGAAAGATAGAGGGGGCCTGACGGACCGTCGAAACACATGATCCCAACACCCTCGACTGGCAAGGACTGACCAGAGACAGTGCGAACGGAACGAACAGACGCGACAGGGCCGAGGACAATGAAGTCGCTATGATGAAAGGTCATGTGATGAGTGGCACCAGAATCGATGATCCAAGTGCCACCAAAATCACGACTGGAGGACGTCACTGTACAACAGGCAATGGAACACTCGGCATCAAAAGGACGATGGGCAATCGGTGGGGAGGAACGACAAAGGGCACTCAGGTAAGACTCATTAATCCAATCGATAGAGTCAGGCACATCGTCATCACATGCCGACTGTGTCCCCCACACAAGTCATTCTGAGCCGCAAGAAGAGACGGTCAGACAGTCTGTGAACCACCCGGCTGTGACAACACACTCGCACCTCTTTGGAAGCAAAGCGCCAGAAGGTGTCAGAGTCTAGTGATGCTGCGGTCACGTGAGTCCGGGTCGTTGCTGCTCGCCGATGGTGAAGCGGGAACCGCTGTAGTCGTGGTCGCCGCGCGCCCGGAGGATGTGCTGTTGGACGTAGAACGGAGTGCATGTGCAGCTTGAAGCGCGCGAGTAATCCTTGCCTAGTCGAGCGGCTGCTGGCACTCGGTGTAGCGATGGGTGCCTCTACAGTTGTAGTAGTGAACTGAGCGTCCACTGCGACCATCCGATGATGGCTGTTGTTGTGATTGTTGCTGACCCGAGCCGCGCTTCCCCTTCTTCTTCTTCCCCTATGCTGCTACCGCAACACCCTGTGTCTGAGTCTGTATAAGTGGGGTGGAAGAGGAAGAGAAAGATGAGGACGTGACGGAGGAGGGGCGACGGTGGTGATGCGACAACTGCTGCAACAAGGGGAGTCTCTTGATGGGCCACGGCTACCTCACGGGCGGAAATCACCTGGAAGAAGAGCTGGTGTGCCCAGGGAAGAAGCTCTAGTGAGGCTGAAAGAAGCACGAGTACAGCGTCGCTGTACCTCGTGAAGATGTCTGGGTGCTCAAGGCAAACTCCGAGCATGCTCGTGTGGAGCGTCCACAGCTGTGTACCTCCTGAGGTCCCAAGGCGTGTGTAGATGTGCATGGCGCATCGCCAACAGCCAGCTGCAAGCTTGGCAGGCCCCTGACAAAGGGAGTGAAAGGCACGAATGTACGCGGCGCGGGTGGTGTGCGTCTCTACAGCAAGCAGGGATAATGCCAGGTCCCAGCCCCCGCGTGGATCAGCGCCGGCGCTTGTGCCCGCCTCGCCAAGGAATGAGCGAAAGTCGATGACAGTCTCGCGCGACATCGCGTAAAGGAGTCCGCGCATCACCCTAGCTGTTGTCAGCACCTGTGCTCGGTCCGTACGAACTGTCCTAGTATGGCCACACTCCCTCTAAGGTGGCCCAAACCTGGAAAAGGATCTCCTAGTAGTCGAAGCCGTCCTCACTGGCATACCGTGGGGATGGTGTCTCGAAGTCCTTGGGTTGCCGCTCCGCAGGGAGATCAACCACAGGCTGAGGAGGACGAGGGATGGGGAAGACACTTTAAAGAGGGAATTCACTGGGGTGAAGGTCAGGCGACGATCAAATCTTGGGAAACCGAGATGTGTGTGGGGGTTGAGAGCTCATCTGGAGCTGGCAGAGACGCTCCTGAAGCACACATATCTCACGATCGGGGGAGTCGCCCTCCATGCCTGGCATATCTGGATCCTCATCCCAAGGATCAAGAGGTGGCAGGTCAGATCCAGCTCCTGTCTCCGGTGCTAGGGCTGACAGCTGTGTAGAGGGTGCGACACCGGCAACTCCCTCGGAGGTCTGCCGTGGGACTATGGATTAGGCACAAAGAAGCTCAGTGAGTGTACGGATGGCATCAGTCTGCTCCCGCTATAGGCGACGCATCTCATCCTGCTGGTTCCGCAGGTCCTCAATGGCCTGCGAGCGTGGGCTCACGACTTGAGAGGAGGAAGAAGAGGGATCGAGTCATGTCACCACTCATTATAGGCCGATATGTCAACTTGGTTGGATTGCAAAAACGTTAGCGTTTCTCACGGAGTTCAAACGCTGGCAACTTTTGACTCTCCAACAAAAAAATTGACTAAGTGCTGATGTCAGCAGGTGGTTGCTGATGTCAGTATGACCTGATGACGTCAGCAAGGAAAATGCTGACATCAGCTCCCCCTCCCCTTTTTGTTTTCTTTTTTTTTTTCGTTTTTTTTTTTACAACCCTCGCGGTTGTTGCCCGGCTGTGCAGGGGGCAGTTGCTACACAACAGCCGCGTGGAAGCTTCGTAGTAGCTTCTGCTTGGCTGTTGTTGCTGCGGCGCTGGCACCTACAGCAACAGCCGCGCGGCGGCTGCTGCTGCTGCTTGCGTATCTGTGGCAGCAGCTTTGCGCTGCTGCTGTGCTGTAGTGCAACTGTGCACTGCTGTTGCAGCTACTGTGCGTAGTTGGTGCTATCCGCAACTGCCGCCACGTGCTGCTGCTGCGCTGTTGCTCTGCTGCGCTGCTGCTGCTGCTGCCCGCCGTCGCCGTCGCCGCTGCCGCTGCATAGCGCTGCTACGCGCTGATCCTGCTGCGGGCTGCCGCTGCCGCTCCCGCAGGCTGCGGCTGTTGCTGCCAGCCACCGCCTGTCGCTGCTGCGGCCTGCTACCACCGCTGCTGATGCCAATGCCAGCAGCTGGTGGTGGCTGCCGGCTAATGCGGATGTCACCTGCTGATGTGCTCTCACGTGGGTGACGTCTCCGGCAGTCGGGTGTCGTTGGCAAATCCCTCTGGATTGGCAACAGCGGTGACGCTCACTGCTGCTGCTCTGCTTCGTCTCTGCTGCGCAGCTCGGTGAGAAGTGTCTCACGGCTCCCCAAGCTCATTGATGTGCTTGGTGTTTGAGTGGTGCATGCCATCATTCTCAGCACTGGCCTTTGTGTTTCAGCTATTCCAACGCAAAGTGATGCAATGAGCAGGCAAGCCCAATTGCTGTAGGAAACGACATAACTAGACAACCTCACACGTATGTGAGCTGCGTGAAACATACTCGGTGTGGTTCGAACTTTGTGCAATGCAGTCCTACTTGCGCTATTCTAGGAGAAAACAATCAATCCAATCAGGAAAACAAACCCTGTCCGACTCCGTGCATCCAATGATGCGCCCAGTCACTGTCGACAAAGGCATCAACAAGGACTGAGGGCTATGGTCTGAAGTACAACCCTGTACGCGATGTAGAGAGCGCACATCTTACAACACGTAGTGCGACCCCAAGGTGTCGCTTCCTTGGGCACAAAGAAAACTGACAGAGAAAGTTGACAACAAATGCACAGGTGGACTAAAGTCAGCATGGAAGTGAGCAGTGACACATGTGGATCATGAGTACCGAGCTGCTGATTGATTGAGCATTGATGATTAATTTCTGATTGAGTGGGCGCAGGGGTGAAACCACATGCGGGGACTGACGACGACGACGACGACGATGATGATGATGATGATGATGATGATGATGATGATGATGATGATGATGATGATGATGATGATGATGATGATGATGATGATGATGATGATGATGATGATGATGATGATGATATTGATGATATTGATGATGAGGATCGCTGATTTGCTGGAGGAGTGGGCATATGGGCGAAACCACGTATGCTGATAGATGATGATTAAGGATGATGAAAACAATGGAGTTGATGATGCCGATGGGGCTGATGATACAGACGAGGCTGATGAGATGTTGCAGATGATGACAGAGCAGAAGCGCTTCGAGGAGGCAGAGGAAGCTCGAGAAGCTGGCGCAAGAAGATTGTGTAGCGAGAAGGCGGAGGGAAGACATAGGATGATGCTCACATAGCTGGAGTAGGCTGGAGCTGATGCGGCGGGCGGAGGAGGAACCGATGCGGAGAGCACTTTGGGATGCGGTGGTGGTGGCAGAGAGGTGACCGTGCCACAATGTCACGAGGTCAAGAGAAGCCAGCTGAGGAGAAGCGGAGAGCTTAAGATCTCTAGGGCAGTGTTTAGCTGACGGCAATACATGTCAGAATGCAGAAACAGAGAGCTGGATAGGAAACGGCAGGAAGCTCCAAGCAAAGTTGTGGCAGAAGACAACTCAGTTGCTCCTGCGGGCTGTCGACGATTCGTGAGGCCGGATGTCACCATGAGTTTTTTATCTCGGACGTTGGGTGCAATCGCAGCAGAAGGTGTCTTTGAAGCTTGAGGAGTGATGCGGGATGGCACTGTTGATGTCAGTTGCGGCTGAAAGAGGCAGGTGACCAAGGGGGATTTTGACGAGACTAGAGGTTGACCGCCATCATTGCGTTTAGTTTGTTTTCATGTCAGATTGGCAACCACCGATTGTCTTTGTAGCTGAAAGAGTAGTGGCGGAGGCAAGAAAAGGTAACTTAGGCAGCAGAAGCGGAAGTAGAATAGGCCTAAGGAAATGTCGCCAGAGGGAGACAATGATGGAGGCGGAAACAACAATGACTTGGTTGGGTGGCATTAGGCGATGATATATGAAGCTCTGATACCTTGTCAGAAGAAGTGCATGTTTGGGACGAGCAAGGGCATAAGAAAGCACAAGCAGCGGAATGCAGGGAAGTTTGGCAAATTGACCAGAGAAAAAAGCCAGAAGCCATAACCCGGAATTATCTAGAAATGGTTGAATCCAAGAGGCAGATGCCAGGTCGACTGCCAAGTCTGAGATAGAAGAGGGTGCACCAAGAGAATGCAGGAGGCAGAAGTATACTCTTTGCAGAGCTGAACAGAGGAGCGGAGTGACGGAGTGAAGACCGACAAGAGAGTGGAAAGAGAATGGCTCATGAAGGATGAGCGAGCGAGGAATGGCAGAGCGGAGACAGAGCGACGATGGTTGCGGAGCCAAGGCGGAACAGGATGGGAAGAGACTGTTTTGGGTGAAAATCGCAGAGGGAATAAACATCCTCCAAGTACATGCAACACACTGCGGAACAAGACAAAACATCAACGAGGAGCAACTTCTTTCCGCTAGCCTCACACGTCGCGACATGGTCGCATGGTCTTATCCGTTACCAAGCTGGTTCTTCTCGAACGTGAATCTTATTTGGTGGCGCAATACTTTGCCTACCCACGAACCCAACATGTTTGGGAGATGGGGACCTGGCAGAGTCACATTTTAACGTAGGCGCTCCATGAAAATGTTGGCCACAACAGTGGTGATCTCTGTTTTTTGCATGAATGTCTCACTGCAGCAGTTCCTCAGCAAGGCGTCGAGCCGACTAAGCCTCACTCAGGACGGCCTGAAGTGACTCGATTGTGTTGCCTGGTGTAAGCATGATGCACATGCGCATAAATTATGTGAAGGAATGTGGAGTGTGTGCAAGAGTGGCAGTGCATGCAAGTGAAAAGGAGGAAGAGAAAGGGATGTTACAATCAGCACTCACCACACTAGCCGCGTGGAAGTTGGGAGAAGAGGGACGACATGACTGTTGCAGCACAAGATGATAGAAAGGTGATCCAGGCCGCCACGGCAGAGGAGGCTAGCCACCGTGGAACCGGCTACTGCTGCAGATGCAGAAACAACGCGAACACTAGTGGTGGTGTGGTACATCAGCATGCAGACCTCTACCTCGGAATTGAAGAGGGCAGTAGCTGTGGAGGCGTGAATGGAGCTGATAGTGCTATTTTGCATCGGCTGCTGTGGCAGCTGTAGTGGCTACATCGAAGGAGGCTCCCGTCACCTGTACAGAGATTTTTGCTGCTGTAGCAGCAAGAAGGGAGAGGGAAGTAGCCACTTCAATGCAGGCTTTCATGGCATGAACAATGGTTGTGCCTGTGGGAGCTCTGCTGGTCCTCGATGTGGCTGCAGACCTGGCCGTTGCACTAGCTCCCACGTCAAGAACAGCACCACCAAGGCTGACAGTGTCAGCCATTGAGGACAATGCTCAGATGCCACCGGGTTGCTCTTGGAGATCATCTGTAGAGGCTGGTACAGGGTGTGCTGCGCTTTCTGGGATGGCCTGAGAGGTTTGTGAGGCTGCTGGTTGCATCCCTCCAGACGCTTCAGGCAGTTTGAAAGGAGTGTACACGCAGCAATCAAGTTCATGCTCTCTCACCTCTTCCAAGCTGCAAATGCCGCTGCCTCAGTAGTCAGAGGAGAGCATACAAGCCCAATCGCAGCTCGTCGGTGTCTTCACGCAGGGGTGAGGCTTAACGGCCAATGTCGGGGCCGAAAAACTCCAGTGCCCGCTCCCTTGCCGCAGGACACGGTGAGTCAAGGATGTGGTCGTCCGTTCCCTTTGAGTATGAGAGGGAGGCCAGCATTCCTGAAAGAGGGCAGCAGAGTGTTGCTGCTGCATGAAGAGCTGCATGCAGCAGTGCTGGACAAGAGGGTGCAGACGGCTGAGGGGCAGCGATAAAAGCTGGAGTTGCAGATGCGGCTGCGGCAGCGTAATGTTGCTGCGACAGAGATGCTGAAACGTCTGAGGGAAGCGGACATAGGCTGTTGCTACAAATGGTGCTAGGAAAGCATGAGGTTATTGCAGCAGCGTGAGGTTGCTGTGACAGAGATGCCAAGACGGTCGATGGTAGCGAAAAGGAACGGTTGTTGCAGAGGCTGCTGCGATAGCCTGAGGTTGATGCTGCAGAGATTCCAAGACGGCTGAGGGCAGTGTACAGATGCTGCTGCTTTGGCTACTATTGTGATAGAGTGAGATTGCTTCAGCATTGTCAACGAGTGTGATAGCTGGGTCCAGGAGCTTGAAGGGGACGAAGAGGTCAGTACAGAGTGAGGACCAAGATGCCGAGACAATGAGGACAGCGGATAGAAGCCGTCATTAAAGATGGTGCTGCGGTAGTGTGTGGCTACTAGGGCAATGTGGATGGGTCGGAGATTGGGGTCCAGGACCCCAATCTTCGAGTGGACAGGAGAGTTTCCCTCCTTTTTCTAATACCAGTAGTTACTCATGAAGGTGCAAGGGAATGAGACAAAAAGTGAGAAATTTGTTGAGGGATCCACACAGTAAGAGCACCATGGAAATCTTGTGGTTCTGAGAGAAATTTGCACCACAAACAGGCAAGAGATTGTGCTTTGTGGAACAGAGATGAAGCACGCCGGTAAATGTAATGCGCACCTTGCTTGTGCATCACGCACAAAGAGACCACGCCACCACCCAAGTGTTGAGCCCGACCATTTGGTAAATACTGAGGGAAGCTACTCACCAATTCACAATATAAACATAGCACGGTGGCACTCTAAGGTTTAGCACCCGGGACAATAGTGCATCTCCTCTAGAAACTACATGCATCTTTGCAGACAAGACCAAGATATCTTAAAGTGTCCAAGATTATTCCTCTACCACGAGAAAAACCAAAGAGTCAGGGATATTTCAGAGACTGGAGCCACAAAATTCATCGGTGGTGCACTTGATCTTGTGTGGAATTTCTCCAGTTGGAGCCTTGGATCTTAATCTCTTGTATATGCAAGTGTGTGTGTGTGTGTGTGTGTGTGTGTGTGTGCGTGTGTGTGTGTGTGTGTGT